>JAMKPZ010002467.1:0-14754 GCA_024699675.1 Amphibolis antarctica
GACATTCAACTGTTTGTGGACTTCTTCCTTCAGCTTCTGGGCCCATTCCTGTCTCATCCGTCTAGCTTTTTGTTTCACAGGTCGGGCCTCTGGTTTGAGGGGTAGTCGATGGACTGCTACCCGTTCATCCAAACCGGGCATGTCTTCATGTACCCATGCAAACACCTCCACAAATTCACACAGGAGTGTGAGGAGTTGTTGCCGGTAGGGCTCGGGAACCTCTTTGCTAATTTTCGTTTCTTTTCTGTGTTATTCATCCCCAAGGTTTACAAGTTCAATTTCATCCGTAGATGCTATGCCTGTAGACTTAGGTGGTTGAACCCATGGGTCTTCTTCTTCGGATGCTTGGCTTTGTAACTAGGGGCCGTTATTATCTTCAACGGCTTGTTGACCTTCAAGTTGGAAGGGTGCTGGATGATGGTTTCGGTGGGAGCGGTGCCCGTGGTTTTCTGGCTGGGTGCCGGGTAGGTGAACCGGCTATCAGTTCGAGGTAGTGACAGACGTACGCTGGGCTTCAAAGGGGACGATGATGGGCTTGCCGTGCTCGTCCTCCCGAGGCGTTGTGTCGTCGGGCCCCATCAGTTGTTCTGGCTGCCAAGCATCCACAGAGAGTGAGGGGCAGAATGCCCCTAGTTTTGCCTTAGTGGGAGGAACCGACTGCCAGGTAGACGAGAGGCGGAAACCAGGTGGAGTTTCAGAAGAGAATGCAATAGGCCGGTCTTGTTTACTGGCTTGAGGGGGGGGCAGAATGCCCCTAGTTCTGTCCTGGAGTGTTGGCCAGCATTTTGAAAGATGTTGCCCAGACTGAGTAGGCTAGCTGTCCTGTCTTTATGATGCAGGTCCCTCGTTGGTGGTGGACGGTTTCTGACTGATCTGGCCGGTGCTCGAGGGATTGGTGGTTTGCTGTATCGAGCGAGAGACTTGGTATGATTGCCAAATCCTGGTTGACTTGATCGGGTTGCCAAGTCAGTGGCTGCTGAGGATGCAGCTACCGGCGCACTTGTGCGTGGGATGCCAAGCCCTGTTGTTGAAGGAGCGGGTTCCGGCGTAAGTCGCGTAGAAGCCATTAGGCTTGCCTTCTAATGCTGACGACCTGCAAGCCTGGAGTGTTCCCACCAAGGTCATCAGGTGGGTGCTGCTACGCTAGTTTGAAGGAGAGGGAGAAGGAGCGCACCTTGTCGTCTCCTTTCCTTGTACAAACCAGTCAGACGCTACATCCATTTCTGAAGTTCCTCCCTATAGGATTGGCACTGGCGAGGGAGGTTGGTGAAGAATTGGGTCCCCGGTTCACACTGGAGATTCTCCGAACAGTTGCAGCAGGCCGTCTTCTAGCTCTTGATCTGGTTGTGGGTTGTCCCCACAAGGCTCCATTCGTCTGGACAGATAGTCATAACCATTTGGGTTCTGGAATTCTGGAGGTGAGGCGGTAGCTGGTTCCGATGTCAAGTGGGGTGTCCCGGATGACGCCACAGTTGCTACAGATTGTCCTGGGTGGTAGTAATTTTCTGCCAGTATGACGATTACCTCCCCTTTCCATAGGAATTTAAGCATCCTATGAAGGGTGGAAGGCACGATAGAATTCTGGTGGAGAAATGGGCGGCCTAGGATGAGATTGTAGCTTGGGGGAATGTCTACCACGTGCATAGGAAATTTGAAGGTGGTTGGTCCGGTGACGAGGGGGAGGATGACTTCACCTTTGGCTTCGTGCAGAGTGCCATCGAACCCTCTCATCACCCGGTCGGTGGGGAGCAAGTCTTGCTCTTTGATTCCCAACTTGTGCAGGACTTGTAGCGGGCACAGGTTTAGCCCGGATCCATCGTCGATCATTACCATTAGGATATAGAGGTCCTTATTTTGCACCCGAATGTACAGAGACAGGTTGTGGTTGGTCCCGGCCGGTGATAGGTCTAGATCTGAGAAGTAGACGAAAGAGGGGACTATTACTGTGGCTACCATTCCTTCTATGGCCCTAGGAGTGAGACTTTGGTCTACTTTGGCTATCTGTAACGCTTTGAGGAAAGTTTCCCGGTGCTCAGTAGAGGATCGGAGCAAATCCCATAGGGAGATGTCAACCCGTATCCCTTGTAGCTGGATTGATAGGTCCGGGAGCGACAGCAACTAGATGGCCGGTGCTGAGGAGGCGGCCGCCGGCCCTGCTAAAGTGGCCGCCGGTGGTCGGTTATTGGTTGAAGTTCGTCCTGCTATTCCCAGGATGGAGATTCCTCCAGGGCACGACTGTGGCTGATATACCTGGCCTGACCTGGTTATAGCCATGCATGCAGACGGCTGTTCTATTCCCTTGCCTTTATGTTGTTCAGAAGTGAGCGGGACTGGAGGGGAGGGCTTGGTGAGCAGTTGTTTTGCCAGGTGTGCTTGGAGCAGTGCTAGTGTCGCAGCCGCTGGAGAGGCTGTGTCGACTGGAGTGCCGATCGTGGGCGCAAAGCCGGCGGTTGAGGCTTTGGGGATCGAAGGTACTACCGGGATGACTGCCCTGACTGGGGCAGTAGGTGAGTAAAGAATTACCTTGGGCTGAGCCCATGTGGTCATCCCAGTGGCCGGCTCCCTTGACGTGGCAACCGGTCCTTTTGATGCGACGGCCGTAGGTGGCACCCGAACAAAGAATTTTCCTCCGGGTGGGGATGACGCCTGTTGTGGCGTAGGCTTTGAAGACTTCCTCCTTCTCCGGTGGCCGCTAATGGTGACGATGGAGGTCCGGAGTTGTTGGTAGTATGGCCGGAGCTCATCCAGTGTTGGCGGATGGTTGGCCGGCCGGATGAGGTCAGCAGGGTTCAGCTTGGGAGTTCCTACATCCAGCGGCCGTGCCAAAGGGAGGGATCTTCTTGTCCCTTGTCCGTGCCTGGTAGGATAGGCAGAAACTGGCTGCGTAGGCTGGAACCCTTCGAGCGGGTGCCTCTTTCAAGCACCTAGGAAGATAGCACTGACCTGGGAGTTGCCCACATCATTTGGGAAGGTATGTTGGCCCGGCTCTGGGGGTACGGGAGGTTGTTGAAGCTCAATGGTGCCTGAGTTGATAAGCCTCTGAATAGCTTGTCTCAACGTCTGGTAATGGTTTGTTGCATGGCCGGCAGACCTATGGTACTCGCAGTACTGCTGCGAATTGTACCAGGCAGGAAGAGTAGCTGGAGGTGGCTTGATAGGGGGAAGCGTGAGTAGTGCCTGGGCCCGATGGAATACCTGGCTTAGTGGTTCAGAAAGCGGCGTCTATTCTGTAATACGCGGCTGTTGCAGCTGCAGGGGTGGCTAGCGTGGCCCGCGCTGTTGTTGATCGGGGCATTGTTGGTTAACGCCTGGGCAATCTCCTCCTTGTTGAGAGGTTGTTGGGGACGTCACCTGCCACTGTTGGCGGGCCGGCGGGCCGGCGGTACGGATGCGGCTGCCGGGTGTGGAGCCTTCGGTCTCCAAGGTTGTTGATTCGAGGCCGCTCGGGTGGTGTAGACCGGCTGTTGAACTGGAGTGATTATCGGCGGATGGTATTCTTGGGCCGGGGTGTACACCTGTTGTGGTTGGTATGGTGGTGGTGTTGCCGCCACAACGGTTACGGGAGACGGACGGCCATTGTCGTTCCTTCGGGGGCCGCGGTTGTTCCCCAGGTTATCGCCCAGGGCCCGTGGTCGGGGACGTGCATTTCCTCCAGGGCCGGCTCCAAAGGGGAGAGCCGAAAACCTCCCTGACTTCAAGAATCCTTCCAGGCGGCTACCAGCTTTGATTAACTGGGAGAAGGTTGAGTACGACTGAATGCATAAGAGGGCTACCAGTGATGGTTGAGCACCTTGCACAATTATGTCTAGAGAGTCTATTTCTGTAGGTTTCTCTCGGATTTGGGATGCCAGGGCCCACCACCTGCCGACATAGCCGTTGAACGGTTCATTCTCACGTTGGCAAAGGCAACAGAGGTCTTCCAACTTTGGTGCCAGGTCCAAGTTATATGCGTACTGTTCCTGGAACATGTATGCCAGCTGTTCCCAGGTGTAGATCTTAGTTAGGTCTAAGGACATGTACCAGGAAAGTGCAGGTCCTTGGAGAGATTTCGGGAATAGCCGGATGAGGAGCTTCTCCTCGTGTTGTAGTGCCGCCATGTCTCCACAGGAAGCCTGGAGGTGCACGCGAGGATCCCTGTGCCCGTTGTATTTGACCAGTTCGGGCATTTTGAAATCGGGAGGGAGTGTTGCTTCGGGATAGAAACAGAGATTTTGGAAGGCGCAGGAAGGTCCAGGCGGGCCGGATTTTATGCTCCGGAAAGATGCTTCTAGTTCAGCTATCCTTTGCAGTAGTTGCCCTTGCAGGTCAGGCGCCGGGGCGGCAGTAGTGGCGGCTGCCGGCTGGAGTGGTGGCGGGCCGAATTGGTCGGCGATGGGAGTAGTGACGACATCGTATTCTTCCGAATGTGGCCTCTCCGGGACATGGATAGTTGGCCTAGGGGGGATTATGGAACCAATCCCTTGTTGTTGATAGCGCACCAACTGATGAGCCAGGAGGGTCTGCTCGAAATGTCCTGGTTGAGGTGGCAGGAAGGTGTTGGCCACTCCTATGCCCTCGGTGTTCGGAGGGGGGGGTTGGTAGCACGGGCCGGTGCTCCGTGTGGGAGCCGGCCTGTTACCTTCAACTTCAGTAGCCGGAAAAGCCGGCGGCACAGGATGCACTGTGACATTGTCGAATGCTATAGCGGTGGATAGATTAGGCGCCCTTTGTTGGTCCGGGGTTCTGGTAGGAACAATGATGGGCCTAGTGAAGTTCGTCCAGGTGACGATAGGCGGTGGTGGGCCGAAGACCACGGACAGCGACACAGAAGTTGCCACGGTGACGGATGGGGATGATCCGAAAGCCGCAGCGGAACCAGTGGCCATGGCTCTTGCTTGTGAGCGAGTCTGGACAGGGGGAGCCAGCAGCGTCCAGAACCTGTAGGGCAGAGGTCCGTGAAGAGACGGTGCCCGGAGAACCACAGAGGTCCGAAAAGATCTGTGGGGATACCAAAGAAGGGTGATACAGTTCAATGCATTTGAAAGTGGCTTCACTTAGCAAATGCGATAAGTGTGTTAAAAATCCTAATGGAAAAATAAAAGACTGACTAAAAAAAAAGCCGTACGAGCAAGAGTTTGAGCTACTTAATCGATAAAATGCAGCGAGTGTCCCCAGCGGAGTCGCCAAAAATCTGTACCCTCTCTTTCATTCGGCTATCACCCGGAAGCCCATGGGTTTGCAACGGCCCCGCCGGCGGATGGGCCGAGGTACAGAGAATTGAAAGGTGTTTGTGTGAGCGCATCTCCACATGCGGTTGATGGCTCGTTGAACGGAGACGCCACCTTATTTTTGGGTAGAAAACAAGGAAAACCGGATGGGAAAGTATCTTTCCACCATCAAAACGATAAAACCACGGGATTCACGTAAACTAGTGTAACATGAGAGAACTGGATACGGGGCTCAGGGTACTGTTGCGGAAGGTGTTAGGCACCCCCAGACAGCCCGGGAATTCCCGGCCTCTCTCCGGCTCTAAAACGGAAAACATGATAGTCAATCTAGCCACCTATGGCTTTACCCTGGAAAACTTTCCAGGGTCTTTAGAGGGATAACCATATCCCTTTCGATGAAAATAAAGGAGAATCAAGTAAACAAATGGGGATTGAACAAAACGGGGATCCATATTGGATTCGTTGGTGAATAGAGGAGAAAAAGATGGGTTTTCGGGGAGCCGACAGCCGGCTACTTGTAATGATTAACCGACAGCTGGTCGGCTTTCTTCCCAATCCATTTGCGCAGCCATGGGGTCTTGGGGAAATGGGGGCCGGTTCCTTGAACCGGCCAACCGGCGACTTGCCGGCTGTTCCCCCCTTTCATACGTACCAATGGGGATTTGGGGAAACGGGGGCCGGTTCCTTGAACCGGCCAGCCGGCGGCTTGCCGGCAGTTTCCCCCTTTCCTTTGCACCCATGGGGGTTTTGGGGAAGCGGCAACCGGTTCCTTGAACCGGCCTACCGGCGGCTAGCCGACTACTTCCCCCATCTTTTGCACCCATGGGGATTTTGGGGAAGCAGCAGCCAGTTCCATGAACCGGCCTGCCGGCGGCTAGCCGGCTGCTTCCTGCATCCCTTGCACCCATGGGGGTTTTGCGGAAGTGGCAGCCAGTTCCTTGAACCGGCCTACCGGCGGCTAGCCGGCTGCTTCCCCCATCCCTTGCACCCATGGGGGTTTTGGGGAAGCGGCAACCGATTCCTTGAACCGGCCTACCGGCGGCTAGCCGGCTGCTTCCCCCATCCCTTGCACCCATGGGGGTTTTCGGGAAGCGGCAGCCGGTTCCCTGAACCGGCCTGTCCGCGGCTAGCCGGCTACTTCCCCCGTCCCTTGCACCCATGGGGGTTTTGGGGAAGCGACAGCCGGTTCCTCGAACCGGCCTGCCGACAGCTAGCCAGCTACTTCCCCCATCCCTTGCACCCATGGGGGTTTTGGGGAAGCAGCAGCCAGTTCCTTGAACCATCCTGCCGGTGGCTAGCCGGCTGCTTCCCCCGTCCCTTGCACCCATGGGGGTTTTGGGGAAGCAACAGCCGGTTCCTTGAACCGGCCTGCCAGCGGCTAGCTGGCTACTTCCCCAATCCCTTGCACCCATGGGGGTTTTGGGGAAGCGGCAGCCGTTTCCTTGAACCGGCCTGCCGGCGGCTAGCCGGCTGCTTCCCCCATCCCTTGCACCCATGGGGGTTTTGGGGGAGCAGTAGCCGGTTCCTTGAACCGGCCTGCCGGTGGCTAGCCAGCTGCTTCCCCCATCCCTTGCACCCATGGGGGTTTTGGGGAAGCGACAGCTGGTTCCTTGAAAGGGCCTATCAGCGGCCAGCCGGCTGCTTCCCCCATCCCTTGCACCCATGGGGGTTTTGGGGAAGCAGCAGCCGGTTCCTTGAACCAGCCTGCTAGCGGCTAGCTGGCTGCTTCCCCCATCCCTTGCACCCATGGGGGTTTTGGGGAAGCGGCAGCTGGTTCCTTGAACTAGCCTGCCAGCGGCTAGCCGGCTGCTTCCCCCATCCCTTGCACCCATGGGGGTTTTGGGGAAGCGGCAGCCGGTTCCTTGAACCAGCCTGCCGGCGATTTACGTTTTTCATAAAAAAAAATGGAAACCGTCGGATTGTACGTTTCGTACACCCGAACGGCCCCCACCAGCTTCCTTGCCGGCAGCGTCATCTCGAAAATCTTTCCAGGGCATCGAGAGGGTAGACTTACGCCTCCCGGGAAAGAAACGGGCACTATCGGGTTGTACGTGTTTGTACACCCGAACGGCCACCGCCGGCTTCCTTGCCGTCGGCGTCATCCCGGGAATTTTCCCGGGATCTCGAAAAAGGACATGTGGGGATCGGATAAAAACTTGTAAAGCTTGTTGGGAAACTTTTGAGTTTCCCCATAAAAGGACCCGACAGAAGGGTCACGCGTAAACTGAGCACGACTAGGCCGGGTAGATTAAACCGGCCAGGAGGGCGGCCCCCGGTACCTTCGGACGTGTTTCCGAAGGAATGGTACCCAGGTCCGTCCCCCAACGGTCCCCTTGCACAGGGAAGGCGTTATGCGGTCGGGGCTCCATAAAACGTAGTAAAAAAAATACGTAAAACGGCGAGGGTGGAAGGGCCTACCTGTGAGGGCGTTGTCGTCGACAGGGGTCAGAAGTCCCCGCTCTGGCACGGCGTAAAGGTGTCGGGGTCCCGGCGTAAAGGTGTCGGAAGTCCTCGCTCAGGAAACTTCAACCTTCCTTCCCGGAAATCCAAGCCTCTCTCCCGGAAAGATCTCGCCTCTTCCAGCAATTCTCCGCCCTTCCCAGAAATTTTGAGCCTCCTTCGTGGTGTAGGAGGGGCCACCCTTTTTGTAAGGGGTTTCCTTCCTTCTTTGGGGGCACCCGAAGATGGAAGGCGACGTGATTCCGGCTTGATTACGCGGTCCGCATAATTAGCGGATTTGTGAGATTTACATGATTAAATCTCGTCGTATTTTTTGATTGATTTTGCTTGCCTTCTTGGGTAGCCAACCGGCAGCCGCTACGTGGCAGGCGGAAGCTGGCTATTCCCTTGATCATTTTCACCAAATGTGGGTTTTTAGGGATCCGGGTGCCGCTTCCTTGAAGCGGCTTGCCAGCGGCACGCCGGCTCCATCCCCCCAACTTTTCACCAAATGTGGGTTTTTGGGGTCTGGGTGGCGCTTCCTTGAAGGGGCTTGCCGGTGGCAAGCCGGCTCCATCCCCCCAACTTTTCACCAAATGTGGGTTTTTGGGGTCCGGGTGCCGCTTCCTTGAAGTGGCTTGCCGGCGGCAAGCCGACTCCATCCCCCCCCCTAACTTTTTTTTTAAGCATGGGGTCAACAGTGTGTAACACCAACTAAAGAAATGTTAGAAGAGGAAATATTTAAGCAAACGGAAATGATGGACATAAACAAAGAAAAGTTTGAAAATGACAACAAATCTTTAATTTCAGAATATCATGTTCTGGAATTGAAAGCACTTCCAAAAAATTTAAAATATGCATTTTTAGAAGAGAATGGAACTCTACCAGTCATTATTGCTTCTGATTTAACTTTAGTACAAGTAGAAAATCTTTTAAAAGTGTTAAGAAAGCATAAAAAAGCAATAGGATGGCTGATAACAGATATTTAAGGTATAAATTCAACTATTTGCCAACATAGGATTAACCTAGAATCTGAAATTCAACCTATTAAGCAATCACAAAGAAGATTAAATCTGAATATTAAAGAGGTTGTTAAAAAGAAAATTCTAAAATAGTTAGATAATGATATAATTTATCATATATCTGATAGTTCTTGAGTAAGTCCAATGCATGTAGTACCTAAAATATCTGGGATAACAGTTGTAGAAATGATAACAAAGGATTAGTTCCAACTAGAGTTCAAATTGGTTGGAGGTTTTGTATAGATTACAAAAGATTAAATGCAACAACTAGGAAGGATCATTTTCCATTGCCTTTTATAAATCAAATGTTAGAGAAACTAGCAAAGCATGAATATTATTATTTCCTAGATGGTTATTCAGGTTATAATCAAATCCCAATTACACTCGATGATCAAGAGAAAACAACTTTTGCATGTCCTTTTAGAACATTTGCCTTTAGTCATTTGCCTTTAGTCATTTGCCTTTTGGACTATGTAATGCACCTACTACATTTCAAAGATGTATGACCGGCATTTTTACGGACTTCATAGATGAATTTTTAGAAGTGTTTATGGATGATTTTTCCATTTATGGAGACTCATTTGAAAAATGTTTAAGTAATTTAGAAAAAGTGTTAAAGAGATGTGAACAGAAAAAGTTAGTATTGAATTGAGAAAAATGCCATTTTATGGTTAAACAAGGAATAGTCTTAAGACATTATTTCTACTGAAGGGATAAAAGTTAACAAAGCAAAAGTGGAATTAATATCTAATTTACCTATTCCTAGAACAATTAAAGATATAAGAGCATTTTTAAGATATGCTAGTTTTTATAGAAGATTTATTAAAAACTTTAGTAAAATTACACGACCTTTAACTCAGTTATTAATTAAGAATGCAAAATTTGATTTTAATGAGGAATGCATGAAAGCTTTTGACTTTCTAAAAGAAGCTCTGACTACTTCACTTATCGTTTATGCACCTAATTGGTCTCAACTTTTTGAGTTAATGTGTGATGCATTAGACTATGCTTTAGGTGCAGTCTTGGGTCAAAAATTAGATAAGCTACCAAGAGTAATTTATTATGCTAGTAAGACATTAAATGAAACACAAATTAATTATAGTGTAACTGAAAAAGAATTTTTGGTAGTAGTGTTTGCCCTAGAAAAATTTAGGTCATATCTAATAAGCAATCACACTATCATTTACACTGATCATTCAGCACTAAAGTACTTGTTAGTTAAAAAAGATGCTAAACCAAGGCTTATTAGATGGATTTTGTTATTACAAGAGTTTGATTTGGAAATTAAAGATAAGAAAGGTTGTAAAAACACTATTGCAGATCATATGTCTAGGTTGGATGCATCATTTCTTTCTAATCCGCCAATAGATGACACATTTCCAGATGAGCAATTGTTTATGCTAAACTCCTATCTCTGGTATGCTGATATAGTTAATTATTTAGCTACAAGTTTAGTACCTCACGATTGGTCTAGTTTAGACAAGAAAATATTTCTATCTAGGGTTAAATACTTCTTTTGGGATGACCCTTACCTTTTAAGCAATGTCCTGATCAAATTGTAAGGAGATGTATCCCAGAAATAGAAACTCGACCAGTGTTATCATTTTGTCATGACCAACCTACTGGAGGGCATTTCAGAGCTAAAAAGATAGCTTTAAAGGTGCTTCATAGTGGCTTATATTGGCCAACTTTGTTCAAAGATGCCTATGAATTTTGTAAAAAATGTGTTCAATGCCAAAAAGTAAGTACAATTGCAAAAAGGAATATGATGTCATTAAACCCAATCCAAGAAGTAGAAGTTTTTGATGTATGCGGTATAAACTTTATAGGACTTTTTCCAAATTCAAATGGTTTTATTTATATCCTCTTGGCAGTAGAATATGTAACCAAATGGATAGAGACAATCCCTATTAAAACTAATGATTCCATAATAGTAATGAGATTTTTGAGATCTAATATAATGACCCGATTTGGTGTTCCAAGAGAAATTATTAGTGATAGGGGAACTCATTTTTATAACAGAAACTTTGAGAAATTATTGAAAAGATATGGAGTGTCGCATAAGTTAGCTAACCCTTACCATCCATGAACTAGTGGACAAGTTGAAAGTGCTAACAAGAAAATTAAAGGAATTTTAGAAAAAGTAGTAAACACCACTAGGAGAGACTAGTTAGATAAACTAGATGATTCTCTTTAGGCATATAAAATGGCTTATAAAACAATATTGGGAACAACTCTATATAAATTAGTGTATGGAAAGGCTTGTCATTTACCTGTAAAGTTAGAACATAAAGCATTATGGGCACTTAAGCAATTGAATTTAAATAAAAAAATAGCAATAAGTAATAGACAAGTACAATTAGTGGAGTTGGCATTAAACATGGACATGAAAGTTCAAAAATAGCTAAAGAAAGAATGAAAGCATGGCATGATAAAAGAATCTTACACAGAGTATTTGAAACAGGACAGGAAGTCTTATTATATAATTCAAGATTGCACTCTTTCCCAAGAAAATTAAAGTCCAGATAGACTAGTCCATTTGTTATTAAACATGTTTATCCATACGGAGTAGTAGATTTGGATGATCCTCAAAGCTATGAAATTTTTAAAGTTAATAGTCAAAGATTAAAATATTTTCTAGGATATTCTGATAGGAAAGAGGTGGAGGTTGTTAACTTAGAAGAAGACTAAATGTTGACCCATGCTTGAACAAACGGATCAGGTGGCATGCCGACCTGCCACCGGCAAACCAGTAAGCAAACCCAGCAACCGGCTGCCCCAAAACCACACTTGAACCAAAGGGACGGGGGACCAGCTAGTCTGCTGCTGGCAAACCGATAGAAAAACCCGGCAGCCAGCTCCTCCAAAACCCACACTTGAACCAAAGAGTCAAGGGACCAGCCGGCCTGCCGCCGACAAACTAGTAGAAAAACCCGGCAGCCGGCTCCCCAAAAACCCACACTTGAACCAAAGGGACAGGGGACCAGTCGACCTGCTGCCGGCAAATCGGTAGAAAAGCCCAGCAGCCAGCTCCCCCAAAACCCACACTTGAATCGAAGAGTCGGGGGACCAACCGGCCTGCCGCTGGCATACCAGTGCAAAAATCCGACAGCCGGCTCCCCAAAGCCCACATTCGAGCCAACATAATCGCCTTTGTGTGGTATCCGCCTGCCACATAGCGGCTTCCTGTTAACTACACAGAAAGGTAAGACGAATCAATTAGAAAGATATGACGAGATTTAACCACTTAAATCTCGCAATCAATCAATCACACAGACCGCGTGATTGAACCGAGATATACGTCGGGTTCCATCTTTGGATTCCCCTAAAGAGGGAAGGTAACTCGTTATAAAATGGGGGCATCCCCCTCCCATGTACGCAGGCTTCCACCCTCTTGAAAAATGCTCGTTCTGACGCGGGAGACGCTCCTCACGCTTTCACCCCTTGGAGAAGACGCCGGCTGGAGGTTCTAAAGGAGGAGAGACGCTCAGAGCCCCGACGCCTTCTCGCCACACAGGAGCGATGACTTCCCATCACCGCCGATGACTCCCTACAGGTAAGGCCTTCCTTCCTCACCATTTTACGGGTGATTTAACGACGTTTTTCTCGAGCCCCGACCATACGAGGCTTTTCCCACGCAAGGGAAAGGTCAGAGGACGTGCCCAGGTATCATTCCCTCGGAGACACGTCCGAAGGTATCGGCAACCTCCCTCCCAGCCGGGTGAATCCACCTGGCATGGTCGAGTTCGTTCGGTCGTGACCCTTCCGTCGGGTCCTTTTACGTGGAAACTCATAGTTTCCCAATGGGTTTTACACATTTTATCCGATTTCCGCATATTTTCCCAGAAGGTGTAAGTCTACCCTCCCAATGCCCTAGAAAGGTTTCCGAGATAACGCCACCGACGTGTATCTTTGCTGGCGATGGCCATTCGGGTGTACGAACAAGTACAACCCAGCAATTCAAGTTTTCCTGGGAGGTGTAAGCCTACCCTCCCGATGCCCCGGAAAGGTTTCCAAGATGACGCCACCAACATGCGTCCTTGCCATCGGTGGCTGTTCGGGTGTACGAACAAGTACAACCCGACGGTTCCCATTTTTCCCGAGAGGTGTAAGTCTACCCTCCCGATGCCCCAGAAAGGTTTCCGGGATGACGCCACCGACATTTATCCTTGCCGGCGGCAGCCGTTCGGGTGTATGAACAAGTACAACTCGACGGTTCCCGTTTTCCCGAATGGTGTAATTCTACCCTCTCGATGCCCCAGAAAGGATTCTAGGATGATGCCACTAGCATGCGTCCTTGCCAACGGCAGCCGTTCGGGAAGCGGCACCCGGACCCAAAAAACCCACATTTGGTAAAAAGTTAGGGGGATGGAGCCGGCTTGCCGCCGGCAAGCCGCTTCAAGGAAGCGGCACTCGGACCCCAAAAACCCACATTAGGTAAAAAGTTAGGGGGGTGGAGCCGGCTTGCCGCCGGCAAGCCGCTTCAAGGAAGCGGCACTCGGACCCCAAAAACCCACATTTGGAAAAATGTTAACGGGGTGGAGCTGGCTTGCCGCCAGCAAGCCGGTTCAAGGAAGCGACACTCGGACCCCAAAAACCCACATTTGGTAAAAAGTAAGGGGGGGTGGAGACGGCTTGCCGCCGGCAAGCCGCTTCAAGGAAGCGGCACCTGAACCCCAAAAACCCACATTTGGTAAAAATTTAGGGGGATGGAGCTGGCTTGCCGCCGGCAAGCCTCTTCAAGGAAGCAGCACCTGGACCCCAAAAACCCACATTTGGTAAAAAGTTAGGGGGGTGGACGAAACGTACAACCCGACAGTGCCCCTTTCTTTCCCAGGAGGCGTGAGTCTACCCTCTCGATGCCCCGAAAAGATTTCTGAGATTTTCGATGGTGGCCGTTCGGGTGTACGAAACGTACAATCCGACGGTTTCCATTTTTTTCTGAAAAACGTAAGCCGCCGGCAGACCGGTTCAGGGAACCGGCTGCCGCTTCCCCAAAACCCCCATGGGTGCAATGGATGGGGAAAGCAGCTGGCTAGCCGCCAGCAGGCTGGTTCAAGGAAATGGCTGCCACTTCGCCAAAACCCCCATGGGTGCAAGGGATGGGGGAAGCAGCTGACTAGCCGCCGGCAGGCTGGTTCAAGGAACCGGTTGCCACTTCCCCAAAACCCCCATGGGTGCAAAGGGATGGGGGAAGCAGCCGGCTAGCCATCGGCAGGCTGGTTCAAGGAAACGGCTGCTGCTTCCCCAAAACCCCCATGGGTGCAAGGGATGGGGAAGCAGCCGGCTAGCCCTCGACAAGCCAGTTCAAGGAACCGGTTGCCACTTCCCCAAAACCCCCATGGGTGCAAAGGGATGGGGGAAGCAGTCGGCTAGCCGCCAGCAGTTCGGTTCAAGGAACCGGCTGCCGCTTCCCCAAAACCCCCATGGGTGCAAGGGATGGGGGAAGCAGCCGGCTAGCCGCCGGCAGGATGGTTCAAGGAACCGGCTGATGCTTCCCCAAAACCCCCATGGGCGCAAAGGATGGGGGAAGCAGTCGGCTAGCCGCCGCCAGGCCGGTTCAAGGAACCGGCTGCCGCTTCCCCAAAACCCCCATGGGTGCAAATGGAAGGGGGAAGCAGCTGGCTAGCCGTCAGCTGGCCAGTTCAAGGAACTGGCCGCTTCTTCCCCAAAACCCCCATGGGTGCAAAAGAAAGAGGGAAACAGCCGGCAAGCCGCTGGCTGGCCGGTTCAAGGAACCGGCCCCCGTTTCCCCAAATCCCCATGGGTACGTTGAAAGGGGGAAACAACCGGCAACCGAGGTCTCTGTCCAACACTCCACTGATTGATCAAGAGATCAGGTCTAGACAGGTATGCTCCAGTGGTGAATAGAGGAGAAAAAGATGGGTTTTCGGGGACCTGGCAGCCAGCTACTTGTCCCGGTTAACCGGCGGCTGGTCAGTGTACGGGTTTAAGTTGTTGTCAAAATAAACACCCGTTCGTTTTAAAATTTAGAAACTCCGCAAGCGCACGGTGCCCATTATAGGTAACATGCAAGTACGGGTCGATCCACAAGGAACTAGTAATTTTCATAAATTCCAATGTCA
>JAMKPZ010002468.1:0-26469 GCA_024699675.1 Amphibolis antarctica
GGTTACAAGATAATGACGGGAGATCACTCCTCCCCTCGAATGAGTATCCAACCTCCCATTCTTTACCTAGCCCGAGTGCCACCCGACAATGAGGGAGATCACAAACTTTGGCTCCCTCTAGGTAAGGTATCCCCTCTTAGTACACCAGCCGCGACAACGTCGGGTTATTTTACGTGCCAACAGCATGTGGGGAGGGCTAGTAGCATTCTTTTATTTAGTTTTCTTATCTTCTATTTTGTAATAGAGAAGAACAAAAAAAAAAGAGAAGAAGAAAAGTCAGTGGCTAGAATACTTCTTCAACAGAAAAAAAAAGAGAGAAAGAAAAAAAGAAAAAAAAAAAACAAAACGGAAAAGAGAAAGGAAAGAAAAAAAAAAAGAGAAAAAAAAAAAAGAGAAAAAGAAAAGAAAAGGAAAAGTTACTTGTTGCTAAGTCCTGAAAGCATATGGACTCCTGTGTAAAGGAAGAGTAGATCTTAGGATTCCGCTGTCTGTTGGCAGTCCAATACCTGGCTTATCGTGATTGACCAAGTGACCCCTTCTTTCAAGGCTTGGCAACCCATCGAAGTTTGCCAATACAACCGGGTGCCGGAACCCATTTGCCGACACCCACTTCTCCAAAACCCCCATGGATGCGCATGAAGGGGGAAAACAGCCGGCTAGCCGCTGGTAGGCCAGTTCAAGGAACCAGTCGCCATTTCCCCAAAACCCCCCCCCATGGATGCAAATGGGTTGGGGAAGCAGCTGACTAGCTGCCGGTCAACCAGTACAAGTAGCCGGCAGCCGGCTCCCCGAAAACCCATCTTTCTCCCCTATTCACCATCGGATCCAATATGGACCCTCGTTTTGTTCAATTCTCTTTTGTTTACTCGATTCTCGTTTGTTTTCATCGGAAGGGATAAGGTTATCCCTCTAAACGCCCTAGAAATTTTTCCAAGGTGAGGCCGTACGTGGCCGGATTGACTATCATGTTTTCCATTTTAGAGCCGGAGAGAGGCTGGGAATGCCCGGGTTGTCTGGGGGTGCCTAACACCTTCCCTAATAGTACCCTGAGCCCCGTATCCAGTTCTCTCATGTTTTCACTTCAATTTTACGTCACCCACATGGTTTTATCGCTTCGATGGTGGAAGAACACTTCCCCATCCGGTTTTCCTTGTTTTCTACCCAAAAATAAGGTGGCGACTCCGTTCAACGAACCATCAACTGCACGTGGTGATGTGCTCATACAAACACCTTTCAATTCTCTGTACCTCAGTCCATCCGCTGGCTGGGCCGGTGGAAACCCGTGGGCTTTCAGGTGATAGCCGGATGAAAGAGAGGGTACAGATTTTTGGCGACTCCGCTGGGGATACTCGCTACATTTTATCGATTAAGTAGCTCAAATCGGGTGATAGCTGGATGAAAGAGAGGGTACACCGGCGGTACCTCCAATCCCCAAAGCCTCAGCCATCGACTTTGCTCCCACGACCGGCACTTCAGTTGGCATGGTCTCTCTAGCGGTTGCAACGCTGGCACCACTCCAAGCGCACCTGGCAAAGCAACAGTTCACCAGACCCTCCCCTCCGGCCACACTCACTTCTGAACAACACAAAGGCACAGGGATAGAACAGCCGTCCACATGTACGGCTATAACCAGGTCTGGCCAGGTATATCAACCAAAGCCGAGCCTCAGAGGAATCTCCATCCCGGGAATAGCAGGACAAACTTCAACCGGCAATCGGCAACCGGTTGCCGCGTCAGCAGTACCGGCGGCCGCCTCCTCAGCACCGGCCACCCAGTCGCAGCCACTCCCGAACCTGTCTATCTAGCTGCAAGGGATACGGGCTGACATCTCCCTATGGGATCTGCTCCGATCCTCTACCGAGCACCGGGAAACTCTCCTCAAAGCATTGTAGATAGCCAAAGTGGACCAAGGTCTCACTCTGAGGGCCATAGAAGGAATGGTGGCCACAGTAACGGTCCCCTCCTTCGTCTACTCACAGATCTAGACCTCTCACTGGTCGGGACCAACCACAACCTATCCTTGTACATTCGGGTACAATACAAGGACCTTTGCATCCCCATGGTAATGACCGACGACGGATCCGGGCTAAACCTGTGCCCGCTTCAAGTCCTGCACAAGCTGGGAATCAAAGAGCAACACTTGCTCCCCACTGATCGGGTGATGAGAGGGTTCGATGACACTCTTCACGAAGCCAAAGGTGAAGTCGTCCTCCCCTTCGTCATCGGACCAGCCACCTTCAAGGTTCCTGTGCACGTGGTAGACATTCCCCCAAGCTACAATCTTATCCTAGGCCGCCTATTTCTCCACCAAAATTCCATTGTGCCTTCCACCCTTCATAGGATGCTTAAGTTCCTATGGAAAGGGGAGGTCATTGTCGTATGAGCGGAGAACTACTACCACCCGGGACAATCTGTAGCTGCTGTAGCACCTTCCGGGTCGCAACAACCAACACCGGAACCGGCCGTCACCTCACCACCGGGTCTTCCGAACCCAGCCACCTTCGACTATCTGTCTAGGCGCATGGAACCCTGGGAAGACAACCCACAGCCAAGCCAGGAGCCAGAGGATAGTTTGTTGCAACTATTCGAAGAATCCCTGGTATGCACTGAGGATCCAGCCCTTAACCAACCTCCCTCACTGTCACCCATTCTACAAGGAGGAACCTTGGAAACAAACGTTGCGTCCAATTGGTTTGTACAAGGAAAGGAGATGACAAGGTGTGCTCCTTCCCCCTCTCCTTCAACCTAGCATCGCAACACCCACCTAATGACCTAGGTGGGGACACTCCAGGCTTGCAGGTGATCAACATCAAGAAGCAAGCCTGATGGCTTCCGGGCGACTCACACCGGAACCTGTTCCTTCAACAGCAAGGCTTGGCATTGCACGCACAAGTGCGCCAGCAGCTGCGTCCTCAGTAGCCACTAACTTGGCAACCCAACTAAGTCAACCGGGACTTGACAATCATACCAAGTCTCTTGCTCGGCACAGTAGACAACTGATCCTCTGGGCACCGACCAGATCAGCTGGAAACCATCAACCCTTAACAGGGGCATCGCATCATGGAGTCGGAATAGCTAGCCTACTCAGTCTAGGCGACATCTTCCACAAATAGAATACTGGCCAACATCACGGGGCAGAACTAGGGGCATTCTGCCCCTCCCCTGCCACAGTCACTCAAGCAAGAGAATGTGACCAATCTTCTGCCTTTCCGTCTGGGGCTCCATCCGGTTCCCACCTCCTATCCACCAGGCAACCAGCTCCACCCATCGGGACAGAACTAGGGGCATTCTACCCCTCATCCTCCTTAAGCGCTTGGCAACTAGAACAACAAATGGAGTCTGACGGCATGACACCTCCGGTAGACGGGTATGGCAGGTCCACCACCGTCTCCCTGGAAGCACTTCCGAGGTTCATCGCTACCTCAAACCGGCAGCTGGTCCACTTACCCGACACCCAACCTGGCTCCAAAGAGGTGGTAGCCAGTGGTGTTTTCCCCCCCCCCTCTCGACATTGACCAGGAGTTGACGCTCCTCGTGGACGGTTGCCTGTCCGTGAGGAGTGTTCTATACGGCAGGCTGGCTAATTTCAATTGGCTACCGTAGGTGGAGCAGCTGTTCGCCACGCAAGGCCTGCTTCCCTTCATCCGGGACTTCCGCCGTGTGGAGACCATCCTCGGTCTGGTGGCCGACATGTACTCCAACCTATTGGAGGCAGAGTCGCGACTCGTCTTGGGCCTTCAGTCCGGGCCGGTGGAATTCTCCGACGCGCTCCTGTTCGAGGTGCTGGGCCTCTACTCCATCGGCCTGGACATCTTCTCCCCCCTGCTGAGCCTCCCCTGGAGTATTGGCGACATCAACGTGGCAGTTGCTGCGGAAGCTGACTCTGACCAGTGGGTCGTCAAGTCCCGAGACCTGAACCCGGTCGCCCACCTCGTTTCCTTCATCCTCAACAACACGATCCTCCCAAAGGGAGGACACTGGGACGAAATCAGCGTGGCAACCTATCTCACAACTTTCGCGGTGATATCACTTTGCCAGGTGAACTGGGCGGCAGCGGTTCAGCGCCAGATGCGTGGGGTGATCTATCCGGGCCGACGGCCTCCCAGCCAGTTGCTATTCGGGGAGGCGATGGTTGAGCTGGCTGGCTTCCTACGCATTTCAATCGGCGGCTGGTAGAAGGTTCCGCTCCAGACCCGGCCCATCACATCGGTTAATCTGGGCCATTACGAGAGGCTCGCCTCGAAGCGGGCTAGCTCGTCGTTCGACAGGCGGTCGACCGAGTGCTGGCCCACTTCTTCTACTATTGCTTCACTAGGTTCGACTTCTGGTCCGTCTGCCATGGTGTCGCTGCTCGATGATTGCTTGTGCACGGCGATGGAGTGGCTCAACACTCGGGACAACGTCCTGGTGAGGATAATGAGCCGCGAGGAATGGCTGGTCGGCTTGTTGGAGTGGATGGAAGCCCAGGAAGCCGCACAGGAGCAACAGAGGCTTGATTGTCGGAGGTTCGAGCCCCAGAGGTTCAGGCCCCGGAGGACTAGCGATGAGGATTAGCCTCGTGTACCTGTTTGTCTTGTGTTTGTACCTCGAACCATAAGTAATATCAACTTTGTTTAACGAAATTCTTTTTGTATGGAGCAAGAATTTGTGCATGTATGAGAGTGAGGTGTGGGCAGTGACATGAAGAGAGCGTTCGTACCTTAGCGGGAATGCTGAGTGCCGGCAAAAGCTGGGTCATTAATGCGGTTGCCGGTTGATGGTATCGGGCAACTGGCTATTCCCTCTCATCATTGGTTGATCTTACCTCTAGGTACCTGCGTTCGGTGAGTGGCTAATGGCTGGTTTACCTGGCCACCTTCCATTCTCCCCTGTAGCGTTTTGTCTGGCACTGACCCTTGCCGTGGCGTCCAACTGTTCGAGTTTGGCGATGCGTGGGGGGGCCTTGTTCATTCCTACGAGGAGTGGTTAGCGTTCTGCCATTGGACACAGTCGAGGTGCCGACCATCTCTAGGTAACCGTAACTAGTGGGCGGCGGCCGGCTGATTTACCTGGTAGCCCATTATTTTTCCGCATGACATCTCGTCTCGCGCGGGTGGTGGCCCAAGTGTCTAGTTGTCTGAGCTAGGCGATGTGCATGGGCAAGCCTCCCTCGTTCTTGCACAGAACAGTTGGTGTTCTGGCAGGGGATGCATTGAGATGCTAACCATCCTTGTAGCCGTGACTGGTGGGCAGCGACCAGTTGATTTACCCTGCAGACCACTCTTTTTCCGTGTGACATCTCGTCTCGTGCGAGTTGTGGTCTGGGTGTCCAGCTGTCTGAGCTAAGCAGAGCGCATGGGCAAACCTTCCTCGTTCTTGTATGAAACAGTTAGTGTTCTGGTGTGGGATGCGTTGAGGTGCCAACCATTCCTGCGTAGCCCTGACTGGTGGGTGGTGGCTGGCTGATTTACCTGGTGTCCCACTCTTTTTCCACGTGATATCTCGTGTCATGCGGGTTGTGGTCTAGGTGTCCATGTCTCCTAAGCGGCAATCGGCTGAACTATTCGACTGGCTTATTTACCTGCACACTTGTTTGTACGTTAGTTTTCAAAGGTGAGGAGGGAGTGTTGTTCCCTCCCCTTATCCATGAATATATGTGGTGAGTCGTGTGAAGGAGTTGGGACACTCTTTGGTGACTCTCTTTCCTGTGTTTCGTCTTGTTGATTATGTAGAGGTGTTTTTAGGCAGCTACCTGTGGTGGAGTTCGCACAAGGTAGCTCTTCTGACTCAATAGTGCTATCTGGACCTACAGGGGAATGAAAGGTGTCTCACCTCACATCAAAAGAAAACCGCTGGACATTTACGTGGGTGTGCTTGGAAACATGGTTCGCTTCCAGTGGAAGCGACCCTCAGGCGACAAAGATAGGTCGAGATGAGAGATCCGAGAGCTATCTTTCTGCTCATAATTATGCTGGTTCTTCCTCACAAGTTCACTCTGGGGTTGTAGGGATGATGGATAGAACTATGCGGGTTCCAGAAATGTGGGCATCGGAACTTGGGGGTGGAAGCGACTTTCAGCAGGATGCCAAGTCCAATGTTGACGACTTAGCTGGGAGTCAAGCCCTTGGACAAGAGAAAAAGGGAGAAGGGGGTGTCGGCAAATGGGTATCGGCACCATGTTGTGTTGGCGAACTTCGGTGGGTTGCCAAGCCCTGAAAGAAGGGGATACTTGGTCAATCGCGATAAGCCGGGTATTGGACTACCAATAGATGGCGGAATCCTAAGATCTATCATTCCCTTACACAAGAGTCCATATGCTTTCAGGACTCAGCAACAAGTAACTTTTCTTTTTCTCTTTTTTTTTTTTCTTTTCCCTTTTCTCCTTTTTTTTTTTTCTCCTTTTGTTTTGTTTTTCTTTTTCCTTTCTCTTTTCTTTTCTATTGAAGAAGGATTCTAGCCACTGACTTTTCTTCTTCTCTTTTTTTTTTGTTCTTTTCTATTACAAAATAGAAGATAAGAATACTAAATAAAAGAATGCTACTAGCCCTCCCCACATGTTGTTGGCAAGAAAAATAACCTGACGTTGTCGCGGTTGGGTCCAAGGGGAAATACCTTACCTAGAGGGAGTCGAAGATTGTAATCTCCCTCATTGTCAGGTGGCACTCGGGCTAGGTAAAAATGGGAGGTTGGATACTCAATCGAGGGGAGAAGTGATCTCCCGTCGGTATCTTGTAAGCACTCAGAATCAGCAAAGACCATGGGGATAAGGACGAACTTGGATTACTCACCCTATTCCATCTTTGTGCCATCGGAGTTAAATAAGATGGGCGCTCAGGTTTTTTGATGTAGAAATCTGGATGTAGTTGGTGTCACTCTTGGGGTCAGTAGTTCATCCTAGAGGTCTGGATAGCACTTATTGAGTCTGATGTGCCGCCTGTTGCTGCAAACTATTCTCACCACCGACTGTGGATGTGGCTACCAGGTATGTCTGAGGTGGCAGCCGGTGGTGGGCCGGTTGGATGGTGGAGTGTGTAAGTATTGGGCAACAGGCTGTGGATGATGGCTGGGTGATTTTCCGACTTCTTGGTGTTTCTTCTGGCGAATGGTGAGCCGGTTGTTTCATGGTTTTGAGACTGAGGGGGATGCGAGCACGTTTCGATGGATTGTGACCCGAAACATACATGAACATTTGGGGGTGAAGATTTGGCTAGCTTTGTTGACCCTCTTCCTTTCCAATATGGACAAGGTAGGATGACTAAAGAGTTGGACCTGCTTATCATGTGTACATCATGCGTGCATCGTGCGACATGTGAGTCATAAGAGGGAATTCATTGAGGAAAGGAGCGTACCTGTCCGAACCTGACCTCTCGGTCAGTCAATGGAGAGTTGGACGGAGACGTTGGTTGTCGGCTTGTCTGAAGGTGGCGGCTGTGATGAGCCTCGTTCGTCCTCATCCCTCACAGCCATAGGGAACTGGCCTCTTGGTTGGCATGTGGGGAGTCGGTCTGAGAAGCCGGCAGCCGGCCTATTTGAAGGTGGCGACCGCGATGATCCCCGGTTGAGTTCGTCCTCCCTGGCCTTAGGGAGCCGGTATGAGAAGCCGATGGCCAGTTGGTTTGAAGGAGGTGGTCGCTATCATCCCCGGTCAAGTTCGTTTTTCATGATTGTGGGGAGCTGGTCTCTCAGTCAGCTTGTGGGGATCTGGCCTGTTGAGTCTCACCATTGGCGAAATGGGACGGAGGGGCAGAATGCCCTTAGTTCTGACCTGAGGTGCAGGTCTTCTAGAGGAGATAGTGGGTTTCCTGGTGGAAGTGCCGATGGCCGGTTGGGAGGTACGCAGAATCTGAGTAAAACCCCCCAGAAGAAGAAGTTGGTTGTTCAGGGTAGTGGGGAGCCGGTCTGAGAAACCGGTAGCCTGCCTTTCTAAAGGCGGTAGCCGCGATGATCCCTAGTTTAGTTCATCCTTCATGGCCTTGGGGAGCTGGTACAAGAAGCTGGCGGCCGGTTGGTTTGAAGGCAGCAGCCACTATCATCCTCGGTCAAGTTGATCTTTCATGACCGTGGGGAGCTGGCCTGTTGGTTTGAAGGCGACTGCTGGGTGCACGAAACGGGACGGAGGGGCAGAATGCCCCTAGTTCCGACCCAAGGTGCAGGTCTTCTAGAGGAGATAGCGGGTTTCCTGGTGGAAGTGCTGGTGGCCGGTTGGGCAATACGTAGAAACCGCTATGGTCCCCGGTCGAGTTGTCTATGGGTAGAACTTCTTCAACTGCGACAGATTGACCGGATTGAACTCTTGTTGGGTGGCTTCATCAAAAAGGTAAGTGCCCCCCCCCACTGAGGGTCTTGGTAATGACGTATGGGCGTGCCAGTTCGGGGAGAATTTTCCCGTGGAACTTGTTGGGAAGATGGCACGACGGACTAAATCACTGGACGTGAGGAGCCGGGGACAGACTTTCTTGTTGTAAGCCCTTGCCATCTTTTGCTGATAAGTTTGGGCATGGTCCAATTCCCTCAACCTTCTCTCGTCTAGGAGGTTGAGTTGCAACAGGCACGATTCTGACCACTGGTCATTGGAGTCTGCTTCTTCCTTGAGGATGCGAAGGGACGAAAGTTCTACCTCCACCGGCAACACTGCTTCGGACCCGTATACCAGTGAGTATGGTGTTGCTTTGGTGGTGGTCCGTAGGGATGTCTGGTAGGCCCAGAGTGCGTACGGTAGGTGGTTGTGCTAGTCTTTGTGTGTTCGGACCATTTTCTTGAGAATCCGAACCAGTGTCTTGTTAGCTGCTTCGACTGCCCTGTTCATCTGTGGCTTGTAGGGGGACGCCCTTAGGTGATAGATGTGGCACTGCTCGAGATAGCTCGTGACCTGCTTGGCTGTAAAGTTGGTGCCGTTGTCGGTCACCACCTCGAAGGGTACGCCATACTGGGTGACAATGTTGTTGCACAAGAACCTTTGGGTGGTGGCTGCCGTGACTGTTTTGTAGGAAGTTGCCTCCACCCACCTGGTGAAGTAATCGATGGCCACCAGTGTATACCGGTGTCGATTGGTGGCTGTCGGCTTGACCTCGCCTACCACATCCAAGGCCCACATGGAGAATGGCCAAGGGGAAGCCATGTTGTATAATTCCTTGGGGGGTGCGTGGATGAGGTTTCCATGTACCTGGCACTGGTGACAACGACAGACATAAGTAGTGCAGTCTACCTCCATTGTGCTCCAGTAGTAGCCTTGGAGCATGATCTTTTTCGCCAGGAGCATCCTGTTCATGTGGGATCCACAAACACCTTCGTGGATCTCCTGCATAACTGTATGTGCCTTGGGTTGGGTTACACACCAGAGAAGAGTCTGGTTGTGAGATCGTTTGTAGAGCTGTCACCCGCTGAAGACGTAACTAGCTGCCAGCTTGGACAACATATGTCGATCTTGGGTGGTAGCTTCTGACGGGAATTCCCTGGTCCCTAGGAAGGTTTGTGTCTGAATACCAGGGGTGGTCTTCTTGCTGTGAGTTCTCCAGATCACTATCTGGGGACCTACGATCTGTATTTCCTAGTTTGTTGGCTGGGGCTGGTTCTTTGTGTTGGTTGACTATTTGGCAGTTGCTACGGCGGCTAGCCGGATGTAGAGCTGAGGTTCCCACGTCTGCCTACTCAGGGACTTCTGTGAGGTGGTAGATGTCTTCACTATAGGCAGGCTGGGGAAGTGTTGTGACTTCTATGGCTATGCTCCGACCTTCCATGACCGCTACCCATGATGCTAGGATGGCTAGAGCGTCCACGTATGGGTTGTGCTTGCGGCCGACGTGTTAGAAGTGGACAAACCAGAAGTTGCTTGCTAATTGCAGCACAAGTTCTTGGTACGGCTAGAGCTTGGGGTTTCGAGTTTTCCACTTGTTGAGGGTTTCAGAGATTACCAGCATGGCATCGCCGAATACGTGTAGATGGGTGACCCGGAGTTCCAGTGCGAGTCGTAGCCCCATGACGCAAGCCTCATACTCCATCTTGTTGTGTGAGCATGTGAAGAGAAGCCCCTTGGCTACGAGCAGCATCCGTCCTTGGGGATCCACTAGGACGACCACTACCCCGCGGCCTTTATTGTTGACTGCTTCGTCGAAGTACAAGGTATGGGGTTCTAGTTGGTCTGGATCCAGTTGGTCCAGATCTGGCTAGTCTGGATCCAGCTTGTTGATGGTGAAGACGGGCTCATCTGGGAAGGAATCCTCCAACGACTGGTAATCTAGCAAGGGTTGGTGTGCCAGCTGGTCAGCCATGGCTTGGGCCTTCATTGATTTCTGGGATACGTAACGAATGTCGAACTCTGCGAGTAGCATTTTCCATTTCATGCACATGCCTACCAAGGTCGGCTGGTCAAAGAGGTAGTGCAGGGGATCCAGGCAGTTAAGCAATATGTGGTAGTGGGAAGTCGTCCTTGGGGCTAGCTTTGTTGAGGTCCCGGTAGTCGACACACATGCATACTCGCCCGTCTTTCTTTGGGACGAGTACCATGTTTGCTACCCATCCCGGGTAGAAGACGGGATGGAGGAATCGGACATTCAACTGTTTGTAGACTTCTTCCTTTAGCTTCTGGGCCCATTCCTGTCTCATTCACCGAGCTTTTTGCTTCACAGGTTGGGCTCCCAGTTTGAGGGGTATTCAGTGGACTGGACTGCTACCCGTTCATCCAAACCGGGCATGTCTTCATAATCCCATGAAAACACTTCTATGAATTCTCGCAGGAGCGCTAGGAGTTGTTGACGGTAGGGATCGAGCACCTCTTTGCTAATTTTTGTTTCTTTTCGATGCTGTTCATCCCCAAGGTTTACAAGTTCAATTTTGTTAGTAGACGCTATACTGGTAGACTCAGGTGGTTGGACCCATGGGCCTACCTCTTCAGGTTCTTGATTTTGCAGGTAGGGATCGTCAAGGTCTTCCACGGCTTGTTGACCATTGAGCTGAAGGGATGTTGGATGACGGACCTTGCGGGAGTGGTGACCGTGGTCTTCTGGCTGGGTGCCGGGTAGGTGGGCCGGCTGCCGGTTCGAGGTAGTGGTGAACCTCGAGAGTGCTTCAGAGAAGACGATGGTGGACTTGCCGTACCCGTCTACTTGAGATTTCATGTCGTTCGGTTCTATCAGTTGCTTTGGCCGCCAAGCATCCAAGGAGGGTGAGGGGCAGAATGCCCTTAGTTCTGCCCCGGTGGGAGGAACCGGTTGCTAGGTGGATAGGAGGCGGAAACCTGATGGAGTCCCGGACGAAAATGTAGTAGACCGGTCACGTTTGCCTGCATGAGTGACCGTGGCGGAGGAGGGGCAGAATGCCCCTAGTTCTGCCCCGTGATGTTGGCCAGTATTCTATTTATGGAAAATTTCACCTAGACTGAGTAGGCTGGCTGTCCCAGCTCCTTGATGCGGAGCCCCTGTCGGGAGTTGACGGTTTCTGGCTGATCGGATTGGTGCTTGGAGGATCGGTTGTTCGCTGTGCCGAGCAAGATACTTGGTATGATTGCCAAGTCTCGGTTGACTTGGTCGAGTTGCCAAGTCAGTGGCTGCTGAAGACGCAGCTGCTGGTGTACTTGTGCGTGGGATGCCAAGCCCTGTTGTTGAAGGAGCGGGTTCCTACGTGAGTCGCCCGGAAGCCATCAGGCTTGCCTCTTGACGTTGATGACCTACAAGCCTTGCCATCCCCTTTCCTTACACAAACCAGTCGGACGCAACGTCCGTGTCCAAAGTTCCTCCTTGTAGGATGGGCGATGGCGAGGGAGGTTGGTGAAGGGTTGGATCCCTAGTGCATACCAGAGATTCTCCAAACAATCATCACAAACCGTCTTCTAGCTCTTGGTCCGGCTGCGGGTTGTCCTCCCAAGGCTCCATGCGCCTGGATAGATAGTCGAAGGCGGTTGGGTTCTGGAGACCCGATGGTGAGGTGGCAGCCGACTACGGTGTCGGGTGTTGCGATCTGGAAGACCCCATAGCAGCCACGGATTGTCCTGGGTGGTAGTAGTTCTTCGCCAGTATGACGATGACCTCTCCTTTCCATAGGAACTTAAGCATCCTATGAAGAGTGGAAGGTATGATGGAGTTTTGGTGGAGAAATGGGCAGCCAGGATAAGATTGTAGCTTGGGGGAATGTCCACCACATGCACAGGAACATCGAAGGCTACCAGTCCAATGACTAGGGGAAGGACAACCTCACCTTTGGCTTCATGAAGAGTGCCGTCGAATCCTCTCATCACCCGGTCGGTGGGGAGAAAGTCTTGTTCTTTAATCCCCAACTTGTGCAGGACTTGTAGTGGGCACAGGTTTAGCCCGAACCTGTCGTCGATCATGACCATGGGGATGCAGAGGTCCTTGTATTCTACTCGGATGTACAAGGACAGGTTATGGTCGGTCCCAACCAGTGAGAGGTCTAAATCTGAGAAATAGACAAAGGAGGGGACTGTCACCGTGGCCACCATTCCTTCTATGGCCCCAGGAGCAAGACCTTGGTTCACCTTTGCCACCTGCAGTGCCTTGAGGAGGGTTTCTCGGTGCTCGGTAGAGGACCAGAGTAGATCCCATAGTGAGATATCTGCTCGTATCCCCTGCAGCTAGATTGATAGGTCTGGGGGTGGCAGTGACTGGGCAGTCGGTGCTGATGAGGCAGAAACCGGTATTGATGAGGCGGTAGCCGGTGGAGTAGGTGGGCAGCTGCCAGTTGATGTCTAGCTTGGCACTCCCGGGATGGAGATCCCTCCATGGCGCGGCTTTGGTTGATATACCTAGCCGGACCTGGTTATAGCCGTACATGTGGACGGCTGTTGTGAGAATGGGATGGGAGTTGGAGAGACGACTACCTCCTTGCTTTTATGCTGTTCAAAGGTGGATGTGGTAGGAGCGGATGGCGCGGTTAAGGGCAAGAATTGCTGCTTTACTAGACTGGCTTGGAGTGGTGCTGGTGATGCAGCTGCTGGAGCGATCGTGCTGGCTGGAGTGCTGGCCAGGGAAGTAAAGTTGGTCGTTGAGGCCTTGGGGATTGGAGGCACTGCAGGGATGACCGCTCTGACTAGGGTGGCTGGTGAGTAGAGAATCACCTTGGGTTGGGTCGGGATGGTTGTCCCAGTGGCCAGTATAGTTGTCCCGGTAGTCGATATCATTGATGTGGCAGCCGCAGGCGCCACTTGGATGAGGAGTTTTCTTGAAGATGGGGATGGCGCTTGTTGCGGGGCAGGTCGTGAAGACTTTTTCCTCCTCTGATGGCTATTAATTGTGTGGATGGAGGATTGGAGTTGCTAGTAGTACAACTAGAATTCCTCGAGCGTCGGGGGGTGGTTGGTCGGACGGATGAGGTTGACCAGGTTCAACCAGGGGATCCCGGCTTCCAATGGCCGTGCCGAAGGGAGGGATCTCTTTGTCCCTTGTCCACGTCCGGTTGGACATGCGGAAACCGACTGTGTATGCTAGAACCCCTCAAGTGGATGCCGCCTTCGGGCAACCAAGAAGACAGTGTTCACCTGGGAGTTTCCCGTATGATTCGGGAAAGTTTGCTGGCTTGGCTTGGGAGATATGGGAGGCTATTGAAGCTCAATGGTTCTCGAGTTGATAAGATGTTGGATAGCCTGTCTTAGTGTCCGGCAGTGGTCCGTTGCGTGGCCAGCAGATCTGTGATATTCGCAGTACTGCTGCGAGTTGTACCAAGCGAGAAGAACAACCGAGGGTGGTTTGACAGGAGGGAGCATGAGCAGCGCCTAGGCCCTGCGGAATACCTAGCTCAGTGGTTCTGAGAGTGGCGTGTATTCTGTTATGCGCGGCTGCTGTGGCTGCGGGGGTAGCTGGCGTGGTTCCCGTTGTTGCTGCTGATCGGGGCGCTGTTGGTTAGCGCCTGTTTGACCCCCACTTTGCCCCTGGTTCCTTTGTCGAGAGGACATCGGGGGCATTGCCTACCATTTCCGGTGAGCCGGCAGCTCTGGTGCGGCTGCCGGTGGTGGAGCCTTGGGCCTCTAGGGCTGTTGGTTTGGGGCCGCTCGGGTGGTGTAGATTGACTGCTGAATTGGGGTGATTGCTAGTGGATGGTACTCCTGGGCCGCGGCGTATACCTGTTGTGGCTGGTATGGTGGTGGCGTGGCTGCCACGACGGTCACGAGAGACGGTCGCACATTGTCGTTCCTCTGGGAGCCGCGATTGTTCCCCGTGTTGTTGCCTATGGCCGGCAGCCATGGATGTATGTTTCTCTCGGTGTTGGCCCCGAATGGAAGGGCTGAGAATCTCCCCAACTTCAGGAATCCCTCCAGGCGGCTACCAGCTTTGATTAACTGGGAGAAGGTTGAGTATGACTAAATGCACAGGAGTGCTACCAGTGACGGCTGAGCACCCTATACAATCATGTCCAAAGAGTCCTCCTCAGCGAGTTTGTCCCGGATTTGGGTTGCTAGGGCCCTCAACTTGCCGACGTAGCCACTGAACAGCTCATTCTCACATTGGTGGAGGTAGCGGAGATCCTCCAACTTGGGTGCTAGGTCCAAGTTGTACGTGTATTGTTCCTGGAACAAGTACGCCAACTGTTCCCAGGTGTAGATCTTCGTCAAATCGAAGGACATGTACCAGGAAAGTGCAGGTCCTTGGAGCTTTTCCTTGTGCTGCAGCACTACCATGTCTCCGCAGAAGGCCCGGAGGTGTGCGCGGGGGTCGCTGTGCCCGTTGTATTTAAATAGTTCGGGCATCTTGAAGTCAGGAGTAAGCGTTGCCTCCAAATAGAAACAGATGTTTTGGAAGGCATAGGAAGGTTCCAGTGGGCCGGAGTTCATGTTCTGGAAGGATGCCTCCAGTTCGGCTATCCTCTATAGTAGTTGTCCTTGCAGGTCTGGCATCAGGGCGGCAGTAATGGTGGCTGCTGGCTGTAGTGGTGGCTGGAAGAATTGGCCTGTGACAGGAGTGGTGACGACGTCGTACTCTTCAGTGTGTGGCCTCTCTGGGACACAGATGGTTGGCCTAGGTGGGATTACTGAACCAATCCCTTGCTATTGGTAGCGTGCCAACTGGTGAGCCAGGAGGGTCTACTTGAAGTGTCCTGGTCGAGGTGGTAGGAAGGCGTCAGCGCCTCCTATGCCCTCGGTGTTTGAGGGTGGCTGGTAAGATGGGCCAGTGTTCCGTGCGGGAGCTGGCCTGTTACCTTCAGTTCCAGTGGCCGGAGAAGCGGGCGGCGCAGGATGTGCCGTGGCATTGTTGAATGCCACGGCCGCAGACAGGTCTAGCGCCCTTGGTTGGTCCGTGGCTCCAATAGGCACGATGATAGGCCGGGTGAAGTTCGTCCGAGTGACGACGGGTGGCAGTGGGCCGAAGACCACGGATAGCGGCACAGAGGTTGCCGTAGTGACGGAAGGGGAAGATCCGGATGTCACGGCGAAACCGGTGGCCATGGCTCTTGCTTGCGAGCAGGTCTAGACAGGGGGAGCCAGTGGGGTCTGGAACTTGCAAGCGCCAGAGGTCCACGAGGAGAATCTGCACAGAGGATCTGCAAGGATCTGTAGTGATACCAAAGAAGGGTGATGCGGTTCAATGCATTTGAAAGTGGCTTCACTTAGAAAGTGAAGTACGCTAAAAATCCTAACGGAAAACAAAAGACTGACTACAAAAGAGCTGTACGAGCAAGAGTTTGAGTCACTTAATCAATAAAACGCAACAAGTCTCCCCAACGGAGTCGCCAAAAATCTATACCCTCTCTTTCATCCGGCTATCACCTAGAAGCCCATGGGTTTCTGCCAGCCCCGTCGGTGGATGGACCGAGGTACGGAGAATTGAAAGTGGATTTCGGGAGCGCATCACCACGTTGGGTGGATGGCTCATTAAATGGAGTCGCCAAAAATTTGTACCCTCTCTTTCATCCGGTTATCACCCAGAAGCCCATGGGCTTCCACCGGCCAGGCCGACGGATGGACCGAGGTATAGAGAATTGAAAGGTGTTTGTGTGAGTGCGTCACCACGTGGGGGAGATGGCTCATTGAATGGAGTCACCACCTTATTTTTGGGTAGAAAATAAGGAAAACCAGATGGGGAAGTGTCCTTCTGCCATCAAAATGGTAAAATCACGAGAATGACGTGAAATTGTGTAACGATATACGAAACATGAGAGAATTGGATACAGGGCTCAGGGTACTATTGGGGAAGGTGTTAGGCACCCACAGACAGCCCGGGCAATCCCGACCTCTCTTCGGCTCTAAAAACTGAAAAGCAACGATAGTCAGCCCGGCCACACATGGCCTCATCCTGGAAGACTTTCCACGACATCGGGAGGAATAGTCTTATCCCTTCTGGTGAAAGCAAGTGAGGGTCGACCAATGCGGGGATTCAGAAGGGGTCCGACGATAAACGGGAGAGAGAAAGACACAGCGGTCACCATTACGGTCGAGTGAGGTAGCCGGCTGTACCGTCAGACTACTGGCTAAAGGTACCGACTACCGTGTCATATTCCCCCTCCTTGGCTAGGGACAAGAATTCAAGTTTCCTGTTTGGCTAGGGCTGGCACGAAAGCAGGCCGGTGGCCTCATCCCGGAAGCCTCTTCTGGGCATCGAGAGGGTAGCCTTACGCCTCCCAGAGAAATGGGAGCCGTTGGGTCATACATGTTCGTACGCCCGAACGGTCGACGCCAGCAAGGATGCATGCCGGTGGCGTCACCCCGGAAGCCTTTCTAGGGCATCGAGAGGGTAGTCTTACACCTCTCGGGGAAATGGGAACCGTCAGGTCCTACATGTTCGTACGCCCGAACGGCCGACGTCAGCAAGGATGCATGGCGGCGGTGTCATCCTGGAAGCCTTTCCGGGGCATCGGGAGGGTAGTCTTACACCTCTCGAGGAAACGAGAACCATTGGGTCGTACATGTTCGTACGTCTGAATGGCCGATGCTGGCAAGGATGCTTGCTGGAGGCATCATCTCGGAAGCCTTTCTGGGGCATTGGGAGGGTAGTCTTACACCTCCCGGAGAAACGAGAACCGTCGAGTTGTACATGTTCGTATGTCCGAATGGTCGATGCCGGCGGCATCATCCCGGAAGCCTTTCCAGGGCATCGGGAGGGTAGTCTTACACCTCCTAGAGAAACGAGAACCATTGGGTCGTACTTGTTTGTACGTCCGAACGGCTGATGCCAGCAAGGATGCATGCCGATGGCATCATCCCGGAAGCCTTTTCGGGGCATCGGGAGGGTGGTCTTACACCTCCCGGAGAAACGAGAACCATTGGGTCATACATGTTCGTACATCCGAACGGCCAATGCCAGCAAGGATGCATGCCGGCAGCGTCATCCTGGAAGCCTTTCCAGGGCATCGAGAGGGTGGTTTTACACCTCCCAGAGAAATATGCAGAATACGGATAAAATGCGTAAAACATGTGGGGAAACTACGAGTTTCCACGTAAAAGGACACGATAGAGGGGTCGCGACTGAACCAAACTCGACCATGCCGGGTGGATTCACCCGGCTGGGAGGGAGGCTACCAGTACCTTCAAAAATGCATTCGAAAGAATGACATCCAGGCATGTCCTTCGACCTTTCCCTTGCATGGGAAAGATCTAGCATGGTTGGGGCTCGAGAAAAATGCCATTAAATCATACGTAAAATGGTGAGGAAGGAAGGGCTTACCTGCAGGGAGTCATCAACGATGATCAAAAGTCCTCACTCCGGTGCGGCGAGAGGGCGTCGGGGCTTCGAGTGATTCTCCTCCTTCAAATCGTCCAACCGGCATCTTCTCCGAGGGGTGAAAGCGTGCGTTCATGGGAGGGGGAAGCCCTCTTTTTATAAGGGGTCACCTTCCTTCTTTGGGGGATCCAAAGATGGAACCTGGTGCATATCTTGGTTCAATCACGCGGTCCACGTGATTGATTGATTGCGAGATTTAAGTGATTAAATCTCGTCGTATCTTTCTAATTGATTCTCCTTACCTTTCTAGGTAGTTAACCGGCAGCCACTACGTGGCAGGCGAATACCGGTCGGTTCTATTTGACAACCCCACAAAGGGGAGCATGTTGCTCAAATGTGGGCTTTGGGGAGCTGACTGCTAGATTTTTGTATTGGCATGCTGGCGGCTGGTTGACTGGCCCCACCAATCCATCTATTCAAATGTGGGTTTTGGGGAGTCGGCTGCCGGATTTTTGTACCAGCATGCCGGCGGCTAGCCGGCTGGCCCCCCGATCCATCTGTTCAAATATGGGTTTCGGGGAGCCGGCTACAGGATTTTTGTACCGACATGCAGGCGGCTGGCCGGCTGGCCCTCCGATCCATTTGTTCAAATGTGGGTTTTGGGGAGCCGACTATCGGATTTTTGTATCGGCATGCTAGTGGCTGGCCGGCTGGCCCCCCGATCCATCTATTCAAATGTGGGTTTTGGGTTGCCGGCTGTCAGATTTTTGTAATGGCATGCCGACGACTGGTCGGCTGGCCCCCCCGATCCATTTGTTTAAGCATGGGGTCAACACTATGTCCTTACATGACTGCTTAAGAATGATTCAAAAATAAAACATTGAAACATTCAACCGTTAAATCCATTTATATAGTCTTAGTTTTTTTAGTATAAATATCCTAAGGATAGTCGAATTTATAACTTTAAAACGCCTAAGTACTATTCACAACTTAAAACCTGAATCTCATGTGTTTAACTTAAAAATCTCAGGTGTCTTACTAAAACATCAAACCTTTACGTCATCTTATGCTTAAAGTTACAGTCCTTTAGTGTTAAAACACTAACGCTTTTCATATACTATGTGCACTTTAAAATGCATGCACCTAACTTAAAAAGTCACATGTTGATGTTAAAACACCGATGCTTTCATCAATTGCCCAGTCTTTTAACATCAAAACGTCGATACTTTCATCACATGTGAACTTAAAATTTCACATGACATTCTACCGTTGTATTATGAACTATATTTATATCTAACACTTATTTAAATAACTATACCCCTTCGAATATTAAGCTAAAGTGTTCTAAAAATTAAATATACTAAATCTACTAACTTAAAACACTTAACTTGAATCGAATATTCAAGTGTTAAATAATTTAGCATTAAGTTCAATAATATTTCTAGTTATGTCCAATTAATAATTAATTAAATAATTAGCAAATATAATTACGACTTTTAAATTACCATCAAATTATGATTAACATAGTAATTAAGCATTCATCATCAAAACATAATACTCAACAATCTCCCCCTTTTTGATGATGACAAAATTAATTTGATGTTGTAATTATCTATAGTTTTAATTATCAAAACTATAGATAAAACAATAATATTTTTAATTATCAACACTTATCTATAGTTTTAATATATCTCCCCCTTTTTGTCATTATTCATCAAAGTATTTAGGTTAGAGAATAATTAAAAGTATTCAGAGAGTAAAATTTATAAATCCAGTTATAACTAAACAGATATATAAGATAAAACATGTAAAATAAAACCTAAACAATTAATAAAATTTGTTTGTAACAAGTAATTTTGAAATTGCAACATTTACAAACAAAGGTTCAAATCATAGTTTGAGCATTACAATACAATAATAAATCAGAAATTACAAATTAACTGTGATTCCTTCTCTAACTTTGAATAGTACTAATTATAGTTTAGATATTTGTCAACAAATTTGTTCTCCCAACTATGTAATATAGGCAATCTCTATAGGAGTTAACAGATTTTGTTTAGTCAAAGGTTGTGACTGTCTAGTTGTTGATTGTTGTACTTCGGTAATTGGTGCTTTGGACACAAATTTGTCAAATTCAACAATTGTGAAAGATCTTGTTGAGTATTATGTTTTGATGATGAATGCTTAATCATAATTTTATTAATATTTGATTGTAATTTAAAAGTCGTAATTATATTTGCTAATTATCTATTTAGTTATTATTTGGACATAACTGAAAATATATTGGACTTAATGCTAAATTATATAACACTTGAATATTCAATTCAGGTTAAGTGTTTTAAGTTAGTGGATTACGTATATTTAATTTTTAGAACACTTAAGCTTGATATTTGAAAGGGTATAGTTAGTTAAACAAGTGTTGGATATAATTATAGTTTATACAACAACGATAGAATATTATGTGAAAGTTTAAGTTCACACGTGATGAAAGATTTAGCATTTGTGTTAAAAGATCGGATGATTGTATTAAAAGATTAGAGTTTTAACATTCACACGTGATTCTTTTAAGTTAGGCGCATGTGTTTTAAAGTGCACGTGGTATGTGAACAGTGTTGGCATTTTACACTAAAAGACGAGAACTTTAAGCATAAGATGGCGTAATGGTTTGGTGTTTTAGCAAGGTACATGAGATTTTTAAGTTAAACACGTGAGATTCAGTTTTTAAGTTATGAATAGTACTTAGGTGTTTTAAGGGTATAACTTTGGATATCCTTCAGATATTTATGTTAAAAGACTTGAGAATATATAAATGGATTTAATGATTAAATGTTTCAATGTTTTATATTTGAATCATTCTTAAGCAGTCGTGCAGGGACATAGCTATGCGTTTACAGGTAAAACGTGGATGCAATCGAAAACTTTGAAGATTTCAAAGAAGAGTGATTGGATTGTTAAAATTCCAGAATATTCCAGAAAAGAAAAGAAGAATGTTCAAGACACGAAGTGCATGTTCTGTACTAAACGTGAGATGTATTAGAAGTTATTGAAAAATTCAGTGACATGTTCAAGGTTTTCATGGACATAGTGGAAGATATGGAGGAAGTGTATTTCACTCTATAAATACACTTGAAGACCTCGAAATGCAAAGCACCAAAAGGGCATCACAAGCAAGCATTCATACAGCATCAATAGAGCCTTAGAGAGAAAAGTGTGTTTTGAAAATAGTCCAACTCAAGTTCAATATCAAGTTTTGAAGAAAAAGATCAAGTTCAACTTGAAGCAGGCATTCAAAGTTTAAAGCTTCAGATTGAAGTTAGCTTGAGGTTGAAGATCATCAATGAAGTTTCAGCACTTTTAATCAAGTAAAAGTCGTGCTAAATAGTTAGATTTTGTAGAGAGGAAAAATCGTATTTTATCTATGTGGAAACATTGTTGAATTAGCAAAGCAAAATCATTTCCTCTTACTCTTCTTGAGTGAATATTAAAGTTGTAAGTTGATTTCACAAAAAGGGATTGCACTTAATTGTTGTAATAAATCTCATTGTATAAAGTTGAGATTTTATTGAAAATTGTGAGTAATTGTGTTCTTGTTATCCGCTACGGTTTAATTATCTTAAAGACACAATTCACCCCCCCTCTTGTGCTCCTAAACACTATTAATCGATCCTACAGATCTTATCTTGAAAGATTTTCTTAGCCACTGATTAACATCATAGCCTGTGCCCGTTATCAACTTGACAAGACTGATTCCATAATATAATTTTGAATGTCTGTTCTGAATGGAATCTAAAAACAGTGTGCACCAATTCAATTGAATTTTCTGCATAATAGCATATGTAGCATATAAATATATTCTCTCAATATGTTCAGTATGCGTTTTCTTTTGAAAAATCTCAGCTTACAGAATTTTGGCAATAAATTTGGCTTTGCCATTTAGTTCATCTAAATACTGCAATCTGTCATAAGACCAAGGGTTTCTTGCTACTGAACTAAGGTTCCAATCTAGCAAGTTAAGTGATGTTTTATTGAGTTTTACACCCACATTTTTCAAAATAGTATTATCTATGTTGCTATATAATTTGTCTTCCTCAACATATAAGTTAGCATAAAATGCAGATATCACTTCTTTAAACCCATCTAACTTATAGCTTGTTGGTATAATGTCTAGTAGACCTTGAAATTGTAAGAGATCCTTGATCTCCTATAAACTTTTAAAATTTATAGGTCTTTCATACAGTATTTCAAAACTCAAAAATTTATGATATTTCTCCAAACATTCTTGATTTCTAAAATAGAGATTATCTATTGAAATACCTTCTTCAGGAATAGAATGTGAAGTACTCAGAAAATCTTCATTATTCTCTGTTTGTGACTGATAGACAACTAGTCTCAAATTATCTTCATCATGCACTAGTGAAGTCTCTTGTTGTTGTTCGAGATACTCCTTTTTAGCATGCAAATCAAGAAATTCTTCTATAGTTGGTTCATTTGAGACTATTGGAGGAATTTCATGCTCTTCCATAAAATCTGGAACTTGTTCTTCTGGAGCTTCCTCTACAACATGTTCTTGAAATGAAATATGCTTAGAAATTGGTTCATCTAATTGTACTAACTATAATACCTCTTTAACCTGTTCCTGTGCTTCAATTCGAATAGTTGCATCATACTTATTTCTTTCCAAGTTCTTCAAATAATCACCTAATGTCTGATCATCAAGTGTTTCAGAAACTTTTTCTTGTTCTTCTATAGATACAGATGGAGTAGACCACTGTGCCTTTAAATTTCTAAAAATTTCTTCAACAATGTCCATCTGATCTTTTGAAGAACTATCTTTCTCTATAAAAATGGTTTCTAGAAAAACTATGAGTATACCATCTGTTTCATCATTTATTCAAGTATAATTTTCAGACTCTTGTGGAATTATGCTTATAAGAGCATCTTCTTCCTTCCATTGATTCATTAAGTGCTTGCAAATTCTAGGAAGTCTTTCTTTCCTATTGATATACTTTTGCATATTAGTAAAAGCTTGAAATCTATCATTAGTATGTGTCAAAACATAATCAGTAACATTATTCCTTTGATTTATCAAACTGAATGATAATTTGCCTTGGAACACACATTTTACACATAAATCATTTACAGCAAAACATGATCGTTTTGCTAGAATAGAATCAACTATAAATAGAGACGACTAAGACATAGTCACTTCTCTTTTCTCATAACTATCAATCACCTTTTGAAAACATCTCAATTCAAAAGATGAGAGAAAGATTTTACCTATCCACAAGCCCTCATCATCACTCTCACTGCTAGCAGACTAAGAATTGCTACTGGAAGTATCCGAACTGATTACTTCAACCTGTGTCCATGTAGTGGTGGCTTTAAACCAATCTTCAAAATCTTCAACCCTACTTTTGGGTGTGAATCGTTCTAAAGTTGACGGTTGTAAACGGATGGGTATAGTCTTCTTGATTGGAGTGAGCTTTTTATGTTTCCTTGCAACAGCTCTAGAAAACTCTCCAATTTCAAACCTTGTGAGTAGTGTCATTGTTTCAGCAAATGATTTTAACACATACTGCTCAGCACACTTTATATTATGTATCTTTTCTCCTTGTGACCGTAATCTTAAATACCAATTCTCTCTTTCTGCATTTTTGATCTCCTCTGGAACTACTTCGAAAGCTTCGAGAGAGAAGTCATACGTTGACTTTAATAAGTTTATTTCTTCCTCTATCTTGTCAATTTTCACTTGCCATGTGCGCAGGAGTAGTAGTGGAACTTCAATGATCTTCTTCCCGCATGCCATTGCTAAGTTACTGTGAGTCAAGCTTCTTCTCCTTCTATGTACAAGCAAGTTGCTCATGAAGTCTAGGGTAGAGGGCTTTTGGAATTTAAACCATATATGCTAAGAGGTTGGGGGTTAAGGTTGTTGGATTTTTTTAATCGGATCTAACTTAAAGATTGTTTCTATTCAATACTACATTAACTTAAGTTGTGGCATGTATTTCATGTGGGAACATTAAAATGCTGGAGAACTATAGGAGTCTTGCATTAAAACTCTAAAGAGTTTTGACCAAAGACCGAAACTCTTGAGTCTTAAATCAGAACAACGTAAACTAAAAAGGTCTCTAAGGACGAACTAGAACTGTGGATCTTCTAGGGTAAGTAATACATTTTAAATGCATAGATCCTATTCAAGTTTTAATTTTAATTCATTTAAAAATTTAAACAATTAAGAGTTTTCTCCCCCTTGAGAATAGCTTGCTCCCCCTAGAATAGAGCTATCCCTAAATATTTTTATTTATAAAAAAAACTTTCAAAACATAAAATTAAGAAAACATATTCAAAATAGTTATATACTATTACGAATTAAATATTATTTTTGATATTTTTAATCTAATGGCTACACTAATCATCAACACATCAAAATAGAACATTCTCAATCTAAAAATAGTGCAAAAATAATATTCTTTGATCACATGATTTAGAATGATGAATGATTTAAATATACTTCATTCGAATAGTTAACACAGTAAAGTAATTTCAGTATTAGCATTTTTTATAACATTAATATTGCTGGCATTTTTTAAACACAATTAATCAAAAATTAAAATAGTCTCAGTTTAGACATTCTATTATACCCATGTATCAAGCTTTAAGTCAACAATCCCAGATCAGTTGATCTTAGGTTGCTGGGTTTTGAGAAACTCAGTACATCAAGTTAACTACCCTATCAGACTTAATTGCTCAAGTATAAAAGGTCTGAAAGACTTTTCATTAAGTTCAGAAAATTTATATTAGCAGTTAAAAAGATTATTCACAAAATAAGTCTTAGTGCTTATACTGATTAACTCCATTACTAAAATTTAACTAGACTTGCCAATGGGCCGTACTGGCACGGCCTAGCACAGCCCGACACGAAAATTTTTTGTGCCATGGGTCGTGCCTGGGCCGGACCCCCAGGTCGTTCGTGCTGTGCCAACATGACACGAATTCTAGCATGAAATAGGCACGGCTTGGCCCAGCACAAGATAGGTCACCGGGTTGTGTGGGGGGGATAGGCTACTAGGTCACTGGGCCGGCCGCCGGGTTGTTCGGCCGACAAGGTGAACGGTCGTGTGCGTGGGAGGAGGCAGAACAGGTAATGTGGCTAGCAGGGGGATTGGCCGCCAAGTCATTGGGCCGATAGCCAGGATGAACGGTCACATGCGTCGGTGCGTGGGAGGGGGCTAAATGAGTCTTGTCGCTGGCAGGGGGACTAGCCCCTGGGTCATTAGGCCGGCAGTCAAGGTGAACGGTCGCGTGTGTCGATGCGCAGGAGCGGGCAGAACAGGTTGTGTGGCTGGCTGGGGGATGGGCCGCCAGGTCATTGGGTCGGCAGCCGGGGTGAACGGTCATGTGTGCCGGTAGGCAGGATGGGCCGATTGGGAACTGTGCCTAGGTTGGCCGTCGGGTCACGGCTTGCAAGGTGCAATGCACCAACACAGCAATGGTCAGCCCAATGGGTGCCCACTTCTGCACAATGGGTGGCCCACTTCTACCCAACGGGCAGCCCAATTCCATGCAATGAGCGGCCCGCTTCCGCCCAACGGGCAATCGGCTACTGGGTGAAATGGTCGGCTTCCACCTCAACAGCTCAACCAACTTTTCTCTATAAATTGAGGGAGCTGGAATTTATTTTTCACCCAACTCACTCCTCATCTCCTTCACTCCAAATTCTCCCAACTCTATTCTCAATTCTCAATTCTCAATTTCTCAAATTTTCTCACTCAAGTCACAAACAATGGCGCACTACCATAGCCAAAGTTCTGGAGGCTACGAATATCCTCAACAAAACTTTCCTGAAGCTAAAGTGACACCGTCAATGGAGACTATTGGAGCTTAAACTTCAACTGTGCCACCCAGGAAGTCTTGGAAGAGAGCTTCCTTCTGGTCAAAGTACACAATTATGATGAAAGCTGTGGCAGACAGCACAAAAGAGGAACGAGCCTTTTGCAACCTTTGTAATGTTGACTTCTCTTGCAAAATGTCTGGCAGTACAGGTCATTTAACTAGGCATATTAGTACATGTAAAAATAGGAATAAGGATAAAACAATTCAAACCCAACTTTCTTTTACTCCTGAGGGTAATGTTAGTTCATGGACTTATGATTCTAAAAGGGCTAGGGACTTGCATGCTAGATTTATTTGTTTAGAAGATTTACCAATAAGTTTTGGAGGAAATAAACGTTTTGATAATTATATTAGTAAAGCATATTGTCCACAATATAAACGTGTATCTAGAAATACTATAAGGTCAGATATTATGATTTCATTTAATAAGCTTAGATTAGAACTTATTAATGTTATGAGTACAATAATGACATGTATAACATGCACTTCAGATATTTGGTCAGGTAGAACTAAGGATGGGTACATAGCTGTAACTGCACATTATATTGATCAAAATTGGACTTTACAAAAAGGATTAATAGGATTTAGAAAAATTCAACATTCACATACTATTGAAACAATTTTTGCAAACATTATGGAAATTTTTGATTTATATGGAATTAGAAATAAAATAGGTAGTACAACTTTTGATAATGCAGTTAATAATATTGCAATAATACCAATGTTTAAAACTAGAATAAGTCCACCAAATGGTTTTAAATTATTTCATCAAAGATGTATGTGTCACATAATTAATATTATTGTATAATCAGGTGTAAAAGAAATTAAAATTTATATTGAACTTATTAGGGATACTGTAAGTTTTATAACTAGTTCAGGAAAGTGGCAGCAACAATTTAATGAAACATGTGATACTTTTGAAATGCCGCATAAAAAATTCTCTTTAAATGTTCAACATAGGTGGAATTCATTATATTTAATGTTAGAAAGTGTATTA
>JAMKPZ010002470.1:0-42227 GCA_024699675.1 Amphibolis antarctica
TGCTTGGGACCAAGAGAGACAGCCCCATTTATGATGTCTGAGGCAAAGATGCTTCTGCTATGATGCAGGAACATTAATATCTCCTCTTGGAAGCTTCTGCTTGAGTGAGTGTGGCAGCAGAGATTTATCTCATTGAAGAAGTCATTGGTGCTGACCTAACATTCTTCATCCTTAAGCACTCTCACTGGAATTAGGGTGGCTATAGGCGGAATGATCTGTCCTAATTTGGCAATATGACCTTGATCTCCTTGTGATGGTATTGACACCATGTCCCTTGCGTAGGGCTTTTGAATGATTGCTAAGGAAGGTTACTGTAAGTAAGGTGATATAACCAGCTCTCCTTGCATTTTGCCTCTTGATCTTGTATGCAATATTGACTCCCCTTGCAGTGACTTTGTTGAAGTCATGCCCCTTGCATGAAACCGTTGAGAAATTTTCAATGCCATTGGCATGGGCCTTAGCCATCGCAAGTTACTTGTTTAGGTTGATGAGCTTGGATCACTCAAGTGGACGGGTGCTGTACTAATTTTTGTACACGTGACCATGTTGTCTTGTAGCGTGAGTCTCCCAATGATGATGGCTGCGTGAGAACCATGCCCCTCGCTTAACGTTTTTTGGGAGCTGCGAATGCCAATATATTTATGCTATTATAACTTTATTATCTTAATATTTCTGGAATGTTATAATTATAATTATACTATAAAGATGTGATAGTAATACTAAATTTTATCAATCATTAATCATAACAAAATGCATCCCTTCTATTTCTACACTTGGCCCTTGGGGACTAGGCCCGCATGATATCCAATTCATCAGAAACTGGACGTACATTTTCCACACGTATTGGGCGAACCTGTATAACAATTGTATAATTGATAAGGAATAATAATTAAGTATAGGGTCGTTTGTTTGTGTTACGATGATTTGAAGTGAATTTTACCTTTTTTTAGAAATTATATGATTTATAATAGAAAAGTAATGATAATATTTTTTTAAAAGTTGTGATAAATAAAAAATAAAATATATAATAAATAATATTTATTATATTAATGTGATGATAATATTTGTTGAGTTATAATAATAATATTTTTTGAAAGTGAGATGAATAGTAAATAATATAAAAATTATTAAAATGTTACGATATATAATAAAAAATAAAAATATATAAAATATAATAAATAAGGACTATGATACAAAGAAATCATTGAACAAACTGCCATCATTGTCATCATTTCCCACTGACATGTTGAGCAAGCCATTCATCGAAGCTGGAGGAATGTATTCTTTCAACCCTCCAAGGTTGTGCGCATGGATGTGACTTTTTAGTAACGTGTATACGTTCTCTACACCTTGAAAAGAAGAATGCGGTTAAATGAAGATATATATGTGTACGGAAGAATAAAATTAATAATAATAATTATTAATTATTTTTAAATGTTAATATTGATATCATTAGATGTAAATAATAAACAGACGATGACGCATTACATGCTTTTTCTTCAAGTTCAAAGGTCTACCGTTACATTGGCATGAACTTAATGATATTTTTGCGAAAAAATTTCGATAATCGACAAGAAACGACAGAAATGTCAATTCTCCGGTTTTGTGAAATACGATGGAGAAATCATTGTAATCTACCGTGTCTAGTCTCAAGCATTGTTGTGGGCTTTGTTCGGTAAGAAAGAGTTCTGACTCTAATTATTATGCATCTTTTAATCTTTATAGTAATTTTTTAAATATAAAATTAGATTTTTACAATAAAATATCTTTTTAATATGTTTACTACATAAAATACATTTAAAAAAAAATTAAAATCAACAATATTTTCAAACGTCGACCTTCCGTGAGATGCCATCTCCCCCTTCTACAAGATGCGTACTCTCCCTTCGTCTGATTTGCTACAGCCAACATCCTTCATCACCTACGACTGTATTGTCGAGGATCCCGGTGGACAATGCATTTGACCTCCTATTCTCATTCATCACTGGTGAGTATTACTACAAAGTCTCATTTCCATTTCTTTTTCAACATCCACAGAAAGCCCTAGCCTTGATTATCGAAGAATCGCCTCTCTCCCATCTTCGAATGCAGATCATTCGTCGAAAACCCACTCCTAGAAGTACGGAAGCCACTGAAAGTGTGTAAAGTGCCCACAATCATCTGCAACCCGTTTCGCTTGACTATTAGGGTTTCTCAAAGAAAGGCAGGAAGTAACTTTTTAACCCAAGATTTGCATGTTTTCCTTGCTTTTTAGTTTATTTTGTGGTTATCCGGACATTCTGTTGAGGATTTGGAGGTTTGCATGTACATGTTTCACAACAAAACTCTAGCTACATTCTGGATGTTTTGCTTGATTTTTAGAGAATATTTATATGTTAAAGCACAAAGACCAATTAATTATAAAATTCACAAATATTCACCATTACAAATAAAATAAAAGCTAACAATTCCAACTCATAAACAGTTACAAGGACGGACAGTTGTTTTATTGTTATCCGAAATACTAAATTAATTTTATATCTTACACAATTTGATTTTAATTGCCGACCACATGATCTGATGGCACAGAAGATCAACGCCTCTAATTTTTTATAAATTTTTATTTTATAATTTACTATACATCTCATATTTTATTAATTCACACAACTATGATATACAGTAAATATGACTAAAACATAGAATCCTAAACGCAGCCCAAGTTGAATTGGATCCGACATTTTTATACGCCTACAGCACGTGGATATTCAATAGATTTATACAGCATATATACAGGTTGAAGAAATAGATACAAAAACAATTCATACAACTAAAGATTTAAGCCTACGAAAGCAACTACATTCTAAACAAAATTTTCAAACCATCTCCACACACTTCAACCTCTACAAATATCAGAATTTACAGAAAAAAATAAAATAGAATAAGAATCTAGACAAATAAAAATGCAAGAGATAAAAGATTCACCGGAAAATCAACAAAAAAAGTAGACTTCAAAATACGAAAATTAATCAAATTATAACTTGCAAAATACACACACCACGCGTCTAATCTGACACTTGCTGTCACCACACCCTATCAGTCTTTGCTAAGTTGTACGAGACAACCAATCCACAGATCTTCAAAACTAAAACCTGAACACTTGAAGACTCTGCGGTAGAAAGAATCAGACTCAAGCTGCCCTTAACGCAAGGGAAACAGACGCCATCTTCCTCGTGGATACTGACAGCCTTTTCCGGTCGATCGTGTAAACAGTTCAATCTTTCTGTCGGTGATCTTTCTTGTTTGGCGACAGGAAATTTCCACGGCACTCCTTGTAAGCAATCAAAAAATAAATTTTTAGCACATTTTTCCTTGAGAGCAACCTTTAAGCATAATACATGTAGAGGCTGTTGGCAGCAGCACAGGCAAGTGCATTCTCAGTTGGATGCCATGCAAGGTGGAGCAACTTGGTGTTGAACTCGTTGGAAATACCATTGGCTTCAACTCCAGGACTTTCACTTCCTGTTATATACACAAATGACAACAATATACAACACATAAAGATGTAAATAACTGAAGTAAAGATATCAACTACGGAGAGAGTACAACCACCCTCTCATCCAGGTACAGAAACACATACACAGAATTCAAGCAGTATATACTAACCTCGACTAACTACCCTGGTTAGGTTGCTTGGAGATCTAGTGGGCCTCGCAGGGTTCTGAGCTTGTCTCCTATCAAAAACAAAACCATAAGCAATTCTAAGCTTCGCTGTCAACAAGAAACAAACTCGATTGCAAGCATACTTCTGGATGGAAATAATGTTTTACCAATCTAATCACAATAATCAAACTGCTGTGTTACTAAATATTAAAACAACGTCCAGCATTCCCTCAATCAAAATATTGTAATCATTTAGGAAATTAAAGACATTGCTACCTCATTGGATTCTTGCTAGCCTCCAACGTTGGTGCCTCAGAACTTCCAGCAACAGAACCAAACACACGAAATAGATTACTGTAAAAGGATTAAATAAACAAGGACTGTGAGTCACACGTTATTAAGTCATAAAAATGCAATAGATGAAGCTAAAGTCTACCTGTATGATCCAGTAGCAACCCTAAGACCATCACCACTCAAACAACATTCAAACTTGTCAAATATTGAATCATTTTCATACAAATCACAAAGCTGCAAGAAGCATTGAGTAAATCAATCATTATCAAGTACAATCACAAAGAGATACTTGTCACATTTAGAATGTGTACCCTGGGCCTTAAATATTCATGTACTTGGAAAGTTGCAACAGGACTGGAATTCATATTTATATCCCACAGCTGAAAATAAGAGAATGTTACAAGAAAATTTGTAATAGAAAAAACATCAAAAAGAAAAAATCATAATTTTAAAAAGGAAAAATTCTCCAGAACTGTAGTAATAAAAAGTTTAAACAGATTCGACAACAATACAGATTTTGAATCAGTTCATGACCATATCAAATAAAACAAACATAAATTGACCTCCATTATAATAAGTTTAGAAATACAATTCTTTGCTAAGTATGATATATCTAATTTCTGGAAAATGTATCATTCGGCAGTTATGTTCAGTCAGACAGACCTATGGTTCTATCTATTCAAGGGTGTGCAAATCAGAGAATCGTGACTTGTCTGTATCTATCATGCAAAAGACAAATTTATTCTAAGTACGATACTAACATCTACTTTCTGGAATATGCAAAAGACAAATTTATTCTAAGTACGATACTAACATCTAATTTCTGGAATATGCAAAAGACAAATTTATTCTAAGTATGATACTAATATCTAATGTCTGGAATATGCAAAAGACAAATTTATATCCATCATACTTGCTAAGCATGATATAACTTATTTCTCGAATATGTATCATTATATAGAGGAAAGACAAATTTAGCATTTGTTTCATCAAATAATATTCATTCGGCAGTTATGTTCAATCACAAACAGACCCATGGTTCTATCTATTCAAGGGTGTGCAAAGCAGAGAATCAGGACATGTCTGCATCTTTTATGCAAAACATGTTCATCACTCCCAAAAGTTGTTTCCATATGTCAAAAATCTACTTTGGAAAACCACAAGATGCAGAGGCTATTAGAATCTCTCCAAAGTCAACTTGCTTCCTATTTTTTGTTTGACTTGCATCGATCTAGGAGAATAAAGACCCACCCTATGAGCATTTGTTCTCAAGCATTTTTTCTATCATTTAAGTATCCCATATCTAACTTCAATAAAAATGTTTAACCAAACTTATTCTGCTTCAATAAAATCAGAACCTATTGAATACTAATACTTCAAACAATTCTATATAGATAAGTTTCATCTTTTCTAGATAAGTTTATCTTATACCATCCAAAATGCATGCCACTTCAATTATTCTTTAACTAGAATATTCCAACCTCAAGAATCTAAACGAACCAGAAAGTATTGATCTGATAAGTAATAACTTAAGAAAATGGAAAAAAAGCCATTTTATTGGATTTGTTGTTCTCTCTGCTTTAGATTTGTTTGGCTAGAAATTATTTAACTACATTCTTTAATAGTTGAAGATAGTGGTATCATTAACCTGCAATCCTTAGACCAAATAACAATTCCTAAGGCAGAAACAAAACCACTAAATTTTGTAATTATGAATCTGTTGCACTTTAAAGGAAAGGATTCATTTTTTGAAGCAGATAGTCGAAGGACTTCAGTTCTTGAGAAATTCAAGTTACACATGTACAAAAATTGTTAAGAGTTTGATTAATGGTATATGGAGGGAACAGTGCTCATAAGGAATATAGATCAAGGAGAGGCCTAGAAAATTCAGTGGAATGTTGAATAAGTTGTATCAAGCCACCAATGTGCAAAGCAAAATGGCAAAAAGAAAATAAAACGATATAAAAGAAGAATGAGCTCATCAGCCCTTAAATGGGCAGTAAATTTTGAGGTTACAGGTTCTAATCTTTAGAGAGAACATCTTAGAAGACTATATACAATTGAATTCTTTTCAGATTCAACTGGCCTAAACCTTTTTCAGTTATATCAGGTACCATAGCTCTGCACAAATGATCATGGATGCATGTATTACAACCATGCATTGTACCAACAAGCAACGAAACAACAATGAGAGCAAAGGTGGACACAAAAATAATGTTATTTGCCAAATTTGTTGGAGATTAGCAGTACTAACCTTGAGAGACATGTAATCTCTACTGAGAATATGTCTTCCATCCTTACTGAACTTGATGTCTGATATAGAGGCGATAATTTCTGTGAAGAATGACCTCGAACCAGGGGCCTCCTGCTCCTCAAACCTATTAACAAATCAACAATCAATGTTAAGATGAGATAATGAAAAAGTTTGTTCAATTATTCATAAAAGTAAAGGCGCAAACAATGCACTCCAATAAGAATCATTGTTACATAGCCTTGGTAAATGAGAGTGTGATAGTGTTGAGAAAAATCAAACCACCACTTACCGTTGGCAATGATGGTCACATAAAGCCGACTGCCGCATATCTACAAGTCGAATTAAACCCTTTGAGCTACTGTAAGCTAACATATTGCAATGTATAGGGTGAAATTCAGCACAAGTTATCACTTCTGCAAAAGACAGCAACAAATCATTACTCGGTCCTTCAAACAATCATAATGTTAAATCAATTAGCAATTTTGTTGTTTGGTTAAAAAAATTCAGCAAAAACATAATCACTTGATGGATATACTTGAGATTTTTCTAAATTGTTAAAGTGCAAAAATAATAACAGTTCAAAATGCCATAAACCAGTAAGTGAATGAGGGCTTTTAGGAGAAAATAGGATGATTCTGATCAAAAGAAATAAGAGTCATCCAAAATAATGCAAGTTAGACCACATAGGTTGAACTTCAAGCAAGGACAAATATAGAATAAAAAAATAAAACATCAAATTGAGAACTAAAAGAGATTTCCCCCATTGGAAGAACAGCCCCCCTTGCCACCATAGTAATCTGTTCTATTGAAACAGAATGATGTCGAAAGATGAACCTATTTCTGTGCAGCAAAATAAACTAGCAGAATCATTAAAAGAATTCTGCAATTTCTAGTTTGTTGACTTTCAAGATAAGGTATTGTGAAAAACTACCACATTCAAAACCAGAGAATGAGCAAAGCTTTAAGGCTGTTGCCATGAAGCCAATTCTGTCTCTATTACCCCAAAATAGGTCAGTTTAAATTCAGTTTTGCTGGAGTGCACAAATTGAAAGGGAAAGATGTGACTCTCATATATTTTAGTATTGAGAAATATAGAACAGAAGCTATATTAAATTTCTTCAATAAAATTAAAAACAAAAACCATCACCATTATAAAGTCTTGAAAATGAAATGTTATTTCTATTAGGATTGATTTGCTTACTAAAGAGGGGGGTAAATAGTAAGTCCTTAAGTATTTTACTAATTAAAGTTGGATGTAATCACAGATATTAGAGCACACAAAGATTTTCAAGTAGTTCTCCAATTGAGTACATCTATTACCCTCAAGTTTAAGAAATTTGAGCTTATTCTAATCCACTACACTATAATTACAAAATTTACAACTAATACTTTTACAAGTAAAGCACCAGCCTATATAACAAGAGTTTAAAGTACAACATTTCAACCAACTGTGCATTTCAAGTCAAACACACCAACCAACCAACAACCTTGTCTTTTCAAGTTGAAACACAAGCAAACAAACACACCTAGTATTTTGAAGTAAAAACACTACAAACCAACCTAGTGTTTTCAGGTCCAAACACTACAAACCAACACTGATGTTTTAAGGTCAAAACACTACAAACCCACACTTATGTTTTATGGTCAAAACACAATAAACCAACCACTCTTTAATCCCAAAGGAGTGTCATTGTGTTTTTAGGTTGAAACACAAGCAAACCAACCTTTATAGTAAATTCACACAAGAAAATCAATACAACTTACAAACTGAAATTTGTTCTTGTTCTAGAGAAAATGTAGAGACCTAAATGTAGATAATCTAAGATGTGAGCTTGACAACACAGGAGAAAAAGTTTTAATGCTTGAGTGCATTGTTCATGAGTCACACTGAATGTCTATGAGTGTTGTGTAAGAGTTGTAAGGATCTTAGTTTCCCGGTAGAAATGTATATATATCTGATTTTTTGGGATGTTCAACAGTTAGTTTCATTTAGAAAACAGACTACCATTTTGATGAAACATTGATCCATTTCTATAACTAGTAATTTTAAGACACAACGGCTAGTTTACGGATAGAGTGTTGATCCATTGAATTGGCTCGAAAGACCCCAACATAATTTTTATGGAAAATGAACTAACATTTTGTTGAACATTGATCTACTTTTACAACTAGTTTTCTTCAAGGGCAACAGCTAGATTCACAATAAAACGTTACTCCATCTACTTAGCCTGAAAATCCTAGACACAACTTATATGTAGAATGGACTAATGATTTTCCAAATTGTTGGTCCATTTTCTGGAATCAAAAGAAGTCCCAATTATACCCCTTGGTTATACTGTGGTCAGTATACCACCTAACCAATGAAGCGAAAAATCTAAGTCATAGAAACTTCAGTATGTTATTCAATCACACCACTTGTGTCACCATTCTCCTATACGGGAACAGGTTGAAAATGGAGTTATCACTCTCACATACACTTGATCTTCTGACGAGATTGCTGATATACTCACTAAGGCCTTGAGAATTAGTATATTTGATGATTTATGTAACAAGTTGGGACTTTTTGATATATATGTTTCAGCTTGAGGGGAAGTGTTAGATGTATAAGGCTCATTAGGCCCATTTTTCTTGTATATATATATGCTTGTATCATTTGAAAAGGAATATACTATTTTTTCATCTCAAAAAGTCTATTTTACAAAACCATCCATTTAACTTGAACAACTACCGAATGCTCTAAGTGTAGATGTCTAGACACATTAGTCCGTTTTACGAGACCATTATTTCATTTAACCTAAAAAACTACCAAATAAGTGTAGATGCCCAAACACGTTGGTCCATTTTATAGGATTGTCAGTGTGTTTTTCTCTGGACAAAGTGTTAAGTGTTCTAAGTGATGATGTAGTGTGCTAAATACCTATCCTACTCTAAAGAAGCAACTAAACTCCTTAAAGCAAGACCATTACAACCATTTATACACACACACAATACCATAATTATCTTGGAAATTTGGTCTTTGATCTTTTCAAGCTTGAACTTTAATCTACTCAGCAACACAACTCTTCAACACTAGGGTCTTCATTTCTCCTCATCTTTAATGAATCTTCAAACAATACTTCAATCTTCTTCACTTAATAGCATCACCTATTTACATGTAAACTCTCTTTATGCTTAATATAAGTTTTGCATTATCAAAACCATAGAAATATGTGTTCTAACAAGCTGTCATTTTAATGATGTCAAAACTAGTATAATACACTGTTGACATGAAAAAATACCAAACAAAAAAGTAAAAATCACATAAAGCGAAAAAAAGAAAGAGTGGGGGGACCAAAACAAGCGATCGATTGTGAAAATAGTCATCCAATTAAAAAAGAACCATCAAATAATAATAATAATAAGGTTGAACAAAGAAAAGTCGGTCGTCTTCCACTTCTACCCATCTTTACTCAAGTCCACCACAAGTCAACACTCATTCGCAAAGTCCTCCGCCTTTTGCAGAGTTCTCCACTTCTCCTATGAGCTTCCCAAGCAAGTCTGCCACAAGTCAACAATGCTTAGCCCCTCTTGCAGCCCTTTCCATGTAGATCCTTCCCTTTGCCATAGAACCTTGCAAATGGAGCCACCGAGGAACCTTCTTGAATGAAACCAAAACCCACATTTGCTACAATCACCACTCACTCAAATGCAGCCAATGCATGTTTCCACCCACACTCCTTCCATTATCAAGCAAAAATTGTCGATGGGAATGCCTATAAAAGGAGAAAGGGACCAATAGGGGATCATCAACTGGAAGATCAAAGAGCATTGTCTATTCATCTACTACTATAACCCCAAGTTCACACAAACTTTGTTGCTCAACTACCCATTTGCCGCCTAAACTCAATGAACCGCAATCGGACTACTCAATCAACACTTCACCCAAAATCACCAAGCCTTACTTCGACCACTCATCCACTACCCTAAATCATCGGATCCCATAACATTAAAGCCTTGTTCGCTTGAATCCCTCAAGACACTCCATAGTTTCAACCTTACATTGTGTCATCTGGAAAAAACAAGATTCATGACTACTCCTCCTAGCTACAATGGTCTAGCCAAGGCACATTTGGAGCTCCACCCATTTGAATCTTTGACGACGGATGCTCCACCCCTTTTGTCCTCCCACAACCATGTCAATTAGGTTAAAGTGGTATTTGGGTGAAATCACCATTGTGCATTGCACCATTAGTCACCAAGGTTTGACTGGAGATGTGTACTCCACTCATTTGGTTCATGTAGATGAGGTGGCTCTAGCAACTTGTGTCAAAGAAGACGAAGAAAGGAGTGTGGTGATCAAGGGAGCTATGCCGCAAACGCACACTCATTCAATTTTTCTCATCAATAAGCATCTAAATTATTGAAAGATTTTTCACCCATGCAAATTCTCTCCATGTTCTTTGAGAGGAAAGTCAGTTTTGACCAAAGCCATTGTGCACTCATTGCCATGATTCTTCCTCATCACTCTCATTGCCAACACTCATCAACCATTGCCTTCAACATTTCCACATATTTCCATCCAATGTAACCCCTTTGGGAAAACGTAGCAATGAAAGGAAGGGCCTACAAAGCATTCTTTAACTGTAAAATAAGAGTGAATTAGATTCTACCGACAATTGCTATTTAATCAACAAAATATAACTTTTTTATTACTTTATGGGCCAAGAGTGAATTAGAGGTGTAGCATACTATTGCAATATTGGATACTACAATTTTTTTTGCATAAGGTAAAATTTGGCAATTGCAATTTTCACTAATAATTTCAACATTAAATAAAGTACTGAGAAGAAATCATACCAGTTAGATCCTCCATATGTGCAGGTTTCACATCAACAATATTGAAACTCTGATTACTTATTTCCAGGTTCCAAAGATTTATTCGCAAGTCATCAGCAGAGATGAAGGTCTCTCCGTCACTAGAATAAAAAAGCAAAAAGATATTCTTACTGTGAGAATTTAGGACGAAATTAAATATTTGGTCATTAAGAAGTGACCAGTTTTAAGAACAGAACACATGTACAAATAAAAAAAATTTAGGAACCTGTTGACTGAAATCGAATTGATGTGGTAATCATGAGCATGAGGATATACTCTTCTACATCTGGCAGCAAGACTTGTCTCCTGACTGACTACCTAAATAAATAATGCATGTTTACCAGATATCATCTCAATCAGTAAAATATGCAACTATACATGAAGAACATAATTAATTTACAAGCTTCTTTTGGAAATGGATAAGGGTGAGCCTTGTATAGTTTATTAATGTGGACTAGCTCATTGATTTTGGCTGTAAAGGTAGAACAACTCATTGATTATATGAAAAACAATTCTTGTAGATATGACTAATAGGTACATATAAAAGCTGAGTTCAGTAGAACTACCACTGGTAAGCGTAGAGAGGGAAATCCACCATGAGGAAATGAAAAATCATGCCCTATGTAATTCATAGGTCTTTCCAGGAAGCCACCATTTGGGAGAGATGCACTTGTGCTAGCTGAAGAGCAGGAGCTTCCTACACTGCCATTTGGTAGTGAATGTGAAGGATCCAAGTTCATCTCAGAAATTCTCTTCAGCTTTTTTTCTTGTACCTGGATAAATTTGATGTAAAGATAAGATATAATCCGAATTTAACAGAATAACAAGGAACATGGAGGGTAATATCCACAAGAAACAGTTGTGGAAATAAGCACAAAATTTTGGTGATACTTACCTTGAAATCCACTAATATGCTGTCAATGAACAGGCTTGTTATAACATGTGACGTGTGGAGAAAGGAGAAGGGATTAGATGGCTTACACATGAGATTACAATGCAGTTACTTTATTCACATATGAGAGGCATACCCTTACAGATCAATTTACCTAAATACCCATATATCAAAATGATGCATACGGTCTACTTGTGAGTGATAGAAACTTAGGAAAGGTAAATTCATAAAATCTAGTTAAAAATGTAAATGGAATGCATTGTTCTTTTTTTCACTCCTAGCTTTTAAGAGTACTTTTGGGAGTGAAAAAAATGATCTTTTGGAGAACAGTTTTGAGATTGAAGAAGAGAAAATAAATGAAAAAAAAGAAAATTGAAGAATATGCATGTCATCATTAAGTTAAGAGTATTTCTAAAAGCTATGAGTGAAAAAAAAGAACGAAGTAAAATTTTGAAACTGTTTGTGCATGTCATAAAAAGTAAAGAAAATTTGTATATAAAGGAATTGAACAAAAAATAATAAAAAATTGTGTAATTAAAATATAAATAATTTTAAAAGTATTAATATTTAAATAAAACTTCAAAAGTAACAATACAAATTAATTAATGTTTTAATATAAGTGATTTAATTTAGAGATATTGATTATTTTAAATTGACTAATTTTGAAATACAAATTACTTTTAAGATATTAATCCCTCAATTAGGATCAAAAAGTATCATGATGTTAAGTTATTCATAATGTCTCTTGTATATGAAACATACATTAACAATGTCAAATAAAAATATGTTTACACCATTGAATTAGAAATCGCCAAATAAATTTTGTAATTTATAATTGGATGAAGTGCCCTACATCAATTTTTCAAAATTTCTCAAATACAAGTTGAGAAATTTTGGAAAATCTAGAGTTACTTGTCATAAAATGTTGGTTTTGCTTGTATTTCACCATAAATGCAAGTGAGATGCTCCTAGTTTGGAGTGGTTTGTTGAAGAATTTTACCTTAAACTCTTGTTAGTTAGAGAGTTGTACCATAAACTCTCAAGTTGTGTTGATTAAAGAGTTAAACCAAAAACTCCTATTGTAATTAGTTGGGTGTTCTACTACAAACACCATTTATAATCAATTATAGTGATTAGTGTAGAATCAAGCATTGATTGCTTGAAGGTGGACATAGTCGTTTGGGTGAACTACCTAAAAATTATTCTGTGTACTTTATTTCTATTGCATTTTGATTGATACTTAGATAAAAAATTAAAATCCACTATTTACCCCCCTCTAGTGGCCAACTTTAATCCTAACACAAGTATTGCTTTATTTTTAACTAATCTATCTTATTTCTAAATACTCATTTTGTTCCAAAACTTGAATGATCTTTAGGTCTTTCTACGAGTTCCCAAACATTATTTGTTTCATATTGGTTTAACTTTTCTTGCATAGCTATAATTTAATACTTATATTGACATGTCTTACTAACATTTTTAGGATCAATAATTGACACAAATGCACAGTGAGAAAATTCATCAATAATTTTCTTTCTTGTTTGTACACCCTTACTTATGTCTCCAAGAATTTGTTCTTTATAATGATTTCCAAGTATTTCTAAGATTAAGAGTTACTTGTTTAAGGTTGAGAACTTGTACTTGCATTATTCTCATTCATTTAGTAGAAAGGTTCTATATTCTAACAAAACTCAACTACGTAGTTAGAAAGTTCTCAATTATGTTATAGACAAGATTGACATCGATACTGTTTCCTATGTGGAACTATTTGCCCCAACACTCCCCCCCATGCATAACTCTGGGCCTATCACTGTCACTAATACTTTTTCCGATCGAGGTCAAGCCTATTCGTGGCTTATGAATAAAGTGCACAACTTGACTCTAATACCAAGTAGAAATGTCTCATATTTCAACAAAACTTGAGTAGTTGGAGAGTTCTCAATTATGTTATAGGCAAGATTGACATTAGTATTGTTTCTACTATGAGACTATTTGTACCAACACATTCCATGTTAATTTTCATCCTCACTATCTAAGCACAAGTTTTTCATTTTAATATCTTCCCAGCACGTGACTACAAATTTGAGTATCCAAATCAAGGTTAAGACTAACAAGGAAAATGGTAACAACTTCATCCCTATGGCATTTCATGGTGGGAATGTTAGCAACAAACTAATACACCTTAAGCTCATCTAGTAAAATCCCACAAAATCTTGTAATAGTTATGAACAAAATGTTCCCATAAGAGTGAGAAGTTGCTTATAAAACTCACAAACATAAGTGATGTTCTATTCATTCTCGTAAGTAACCCACAAGGTGTCTTAAACTCATTTCACAAGTCAAATTCAAGATATACAATGAACAACTTGTTCTACACTATTAATAATCCAAAAGATGATGGAACAATCTTCCACATACTATTGGGCATGGTTTACAGCCTTGACAATTGAAAGGTCCTCCAAATCATGTTGTTCCTTCATATGGGCTACCAAAAAAGTTTCAAATGTGCTAACCAATGAAAGATAATTGTTGATGTTAAGTTTGACACTGATAGCAATGAGGTCTTTCATCCACGTATCCTTGGTAGATTCTATGGTTGCAAAAGAATGTCAAATAGTAGAGGTGGATTATTAGTTTGGGTATTCTACAAACCCTAATAGTGATTAAGAGGAGTTTTGGGGTGTTTCAATACTATTTCTGAATGAAAGGCTGACAAAAGCTCCTGTTTCTGTCAGGAGAGACCTACCAACATCAGTAGGATCAGAAGATGCCAGCAATGGCTGGGACACATTGGGCCAGTAAGGGAGGGTGGCAATAGCAGCAACTAGTCTGGCAGGGACTACAGCAACTTTAACCATGAGATGGGGGCAGCAGGAAGGTAGAAAAAAAATGGTGGTGTGGTGACAACCACCTAGGGTTTCCCTTGGATCTCTAGTAACATGTGGAGAAGAGAAAGGAGAAGATTATATGAGACATCCTTATAGATCCATTTACCTGAAAACCCATATATCATAACAATACAAGTCCTGAAATGACGAATTAGCAATTCTCATTTGTACAACATCCTAAGCAATTCTATGTAGAATGAATACCTTTTATATTATTATAATTTATTATTTTCCTGGAAAGCAACATGTAGAAACTGTAACAGCAACAGAAAAGCAGTTCAAGATACGTGTGGCCTTCCCAACAATGACAAAGCTGAGAAAATACCTATATTAGGACCTAACTATCTTAAAAGCCACCATTCAAAACTTAAATGCCTATTTGATAACCAATCAGAACAATATCTTAAAAGCCTACCATGCCTCTAATAGAATTTAACTCCACATGATATGACAATGCAAAGAAAATAATAGGGCAGAGATTAGTGTCAATTGAGAGAAGAAAAAGTTTTGTGAATTTGATGCGGAAAAGTGGTAAATGTGCATTTGCTTGAAATAAACATATATAGAATTTGAACAAACAACACACTTTTTTTAAGTGAGAATAGCACGACTGCTTATGGAATAGCAATGCACCTTCCAATATTTGATGGTCTTGTCGTTTGTGGAGAGAAGAAACAAAGCACTGCTAGCTGTTGGACACCATCGTATTTTGTTGATTTTCTCCTCTATTTCTAGACTTTTGAGATAGTCAAACTGAATAGAACAGTAATTCAGAACCAGCAATGTAAAGACATGAATTAATCAACACAAAATACAAACAATGTAAAGACATGAATACACTTTAAAAGTTAGCAACTTCAAAACATTACTTCTGGTTCATGGCTTTGAAACTCAGATTTGTAGCGAAATTCAGGATGCTTGCTTGTTGGGTAATCAACTCTCTCTAAATCACTTTGGCTAGGATGCTGGAAAGCATGCAATAAGAGTTAAATGTTTCAAACTCATGATAAATAAGTAATACAAAAGAGAACGGCATACGTCATTGGCATCAGTCCTTTCAAATAAAACAACACGGCCTCCTCTATCTCCAGTAGCAAGGTGGTCACCAGTTTTATCAAACTCAATTGCAGATATGATATCAACTACAAGAAAAAAGATTGAGTAAATGGATAAAAAAGCACCAAAAACTGGGTGAATGTGCATATGCAAAGGATATTTCAATTGCACATAAAAGCAACAAAAAAATGGTAGTGTTTGGGTGCAAAGAATATACTTAAATTAGAAATAAAAGCTGAGAAACCCTCATTTTGATAGTATGAAGATTTAACACATTCACTTAAAGCATGACATCAAAGAAAAAAGTTGAATTGGAAAATTTGCCAAAAATTTCCCACCCAACAACAGCCCTATGAAACAGCAATGTGAATATATGGAAGCTAAAAAAAATTGCTCCAGCAGTATTATTTCTAGACAAAAAGGAGCACCAGTACTAGACCTAAACAGGTTTACCAATTAACAATGTGTCCAATCAAATCATATGTCAAACTTTCAAGAAGTGAGAAGAAACAACCTAACAACCTGGCTAGTATACAAAAGCCCATGCAATATAAAACATAATTTGCATCTGCTATTCTCCTTGATAGGTTCCTGCTCAAGAAGACCCCTAACAGTACCATGTCAGAAGCATTGTGGAACTCAATTTCTAACTACATTCACTACAGCCTTGATTGAAAATTGTTTAGCAGCAAAAACTAATAAGTTTGCTTCATTGTTTAGCCTTGCCATAGGAGATAGCTTCTTTTCTTGCCAAATACTTGTGTCATTTACATGTGTTCTTGTGAGAGAATGAGCAATGTTTTCCCTTCACAAACCACAACTCCACATCACGTCCATTTAAGGTATAATCTTCCATCCACTCCAACACCATTAACTCTGCTTCTCCCGCCTTGAAATCATTGAAACTTGAGAGGAGTGGGATACAGATCAAAGAACAATAATACCATCATTATAAGTCGATCAGGAAAAGAAAAGTTAGCGATTTAACTTAACTAATCATTTCAACTCCAAAGAAACAAAAAGAAACGACAAGTACTAAGAAAGTTTCCAGGTCTGACAACATAGCAAAAGATGAATACTTTTCACTTCCACCTTCTCATGCGCCACCGTGTCTTCCATACAAATCAAACTCACCCATATCAACAAATATTCGTGCATTATAACAGCTACCCGCTAATTCACGAAAATTCCTATCCCCTAGAATAACAAAATAGAGGTGGATAACGCGCACATGAACTTTCAAATCATGCAAGAAAAAAACAACCATAAGCTCCCGACCGCAATCCCAAAACCCTATCGAACGGATCAATCTACAAATCAAATGGCACGCAGAATGCCTGTACCTTCCTGTACCTCCTCTCCGGCCGTCCTCTCCCCGAAAACCTGGGAGAACTTCCATTCGAGCGGCTGTGGAGGCACGATCACGGCAGAAACCGACGCATCGCCCGCCCCGTCTTCGTTCATGCACGGACCTGAATCCATTTCGCCTGTTCACGAAAGGACCGCGCGGTTGGAGGAGTAAACGGCAAAGAGCATCAAAGATCTGAGCGGCGGCGGTTGAGGGAGGGAGAAGACATCAGTTCCCGAGAGGAATCGGCTTGTTGTTTGCGTCGTTTCCGGCTCCTATTTCCTCCATGGGAGGAGAGAGCGAGCGAGGGTTTTCGGCTGGAAGCAGGAAGGATCAAGAGGAGGAAGAAGCGGAGAAAGCAAAAGAGGTGACGGAGTGGCGGTTGATTAGGATCCTGAATGAACCAATGTCACCCCCTCGATAAACGCTAAATTTTACGAATTTTCTGATTTTTCTCCCTTGCATCTGTGATATATTTTGTAAATTTAATGTTGCATCAGTCTACACACATCTGTCTTTCTGGTTTTTATCGAACTTCATGTAAATTACACCACGTATCCGAAATTTGTGTGGTCAAAATGTTGAGAAAAAGAAAATTTGAAAAATAAAATTATTAAGATAATTTTTTATTTATAAATTTCATGCATTTGGAATGGTAAGTTGAATTTGTTTATGTATTTGTTGTTATACATTTTTATTTTTTAATATACATTACAATGAAAAGTAATAATATTTATCAAATAATTATAATATTTTATACTAAAAAATTATACTAAAATATATATATTTTAAACCATGTAATTTTAAAAAAAAAGTAAATTTCACACTATCTAATTTTACCTTTTAAACAAATACACTTAAACTTTTGTTTGATGGATGGGGTACGGTGGGTGTTGACTCCTTGGATATACAATTGACATTGTGATTAGTCTGGTTAAACATTTCAATCTCTCACGATTTGAGTGGAATATAGGTGTTATACTCTAGTGTGCTAGTCAGGGCACCTCGGAAGTTTGGGCTGATTGCTGGTTATCTCGGCCAGAATCCAGACCTCCCAGGCGAAAGCTTCATTTCGTTTTCCACCTCATGCGTAGCAACCAGAATCGGCCCCTACTACCTGTGGGCACTCCCTAGGTGCAGGCGCACTGGCGTTCGATCGCGTTTCATTAAGTTATTCACAACATCATCAACCGTGTTCATTATATCACCTCTCACACAATGAACCTACTCTGTTGAATCACCCCTCGTGCAACGAACTTATTACTTGTCTAATGATGCTCATCAGTTGGTAGTTCTATCACCTGGACGGAACTTCCACTAGCACGAGATGTTTGTTGATGAAAGTTCCATTCCTTTAATGACACTTCCGTTTTTATTTAGATCAACCTTAGAGTAAAGCCTATAATGTTACGGCTGGATGTAGAGTAAATCTCGTAATGTTACGGCCAGCCGTAGAGTAAAGTCTGTAGTGTTACGATCAGCCGTAGGATAAAACTCATAATGTTACGAGTTGAATTTTCCTAAAGTAGATCGACTGTCCGCCGGCAGAAGGGGGGATTCTGGCCTAGATGGCAGATGTTCGACCTTGCTAGCCGTCTCTAATGCACTTTCTAGAGGCATAAGTCCAATTCTCTGGTTGCCTCTGATGCACCTTCCAAAGGCATAAGTCCAATACTATTGGCCGCCTCTAATACACCTTCCAAGGGCATAAGTCCAATCCTCTTGCCACTTTTGATGCACCTTCCAAAAGTGTTATAGCTGAAACATTAAGTCCTAGAATGGACTGGTCATGCGCCGACAAGTGGGTAGACTTCTGGCTTAGATGGCGGATGTCCAGCTCCTGCCGGCCACCCCTGATGTACCTTCCAGGGGTGTAACATCAATCCCCTAAGCAACTATCACTGCACAAGTGCAAGTCCCTAGCTTTCCATAGCAGAGATGGCGGAATTTCGACCAAAACAGAGGAATTTTGACCCTTGTGCCAGTAGCTTCTAAAGTGCTTGGGGACTCACTACAACAACCCAATGGATAAGGCGCTGGTCTTCCACAACCAGGGCCAACTAATCCAACAGAATTTCAACTAGAATGACGAAATTCTGACCCAGAGTGTTGGCACCTCCTAATAGAATTCCAGGAGTATAGAGAGCCCAACCTTGCCCAATCAACGTAACGTATGCGACACTTGGCTTTCCTACAACCGACGACCCAACTTCATGAAATGTTGTGACCTCGGCCTATAAATGGACCTCTCCTTACCACCAGTGAGAGGTTTGACTCTTAAATCCTGTTGCTGCTCAAGTGTCTAGACGTTCCAACTCCCTCGACGGTGACTACCCATTTGTCTAGCTACTGAACTTCATCAACAATCGACTGTCTATGCAAGAGAGCTCGCAAACGACGACTCCAGCTCAACCTTCCTACAGGTTAGTCGTCCTCTCCCCCCTTCCCACTGCCAGGAAGGGAGGAGATGGGTCTTTTTGGTTGTCCATGGCTTCGTCTAAGGGAAGTCCATTCCTCCCTCGGGGATCATCCTTGGTCCCCCTTCTTCCTATTTCATTTGTATACCACCTAGAATAAGGGAGAAATTATTATTAACTTTTCCTTGAATGAGGATGTTTTCCTTGCTTGACCTGACATCCAGTTTACTTAAGCAAGACGTCACCCCCATCTCATTGCTTTAATGCTATTTTGTGTTTCCAATGTCGCTTATGAGTTTTTCTCTTCCTCGAATCGACTTTTTTTTATCTATTTTGTATGTCTATCGACCTGGGTGCACGAGTCTCAGCATTGTAGGACAAAACACGAAACCTGGCCTCTAGTAGTATGAGTTCCATCTAGCTGACCAGCAAACGAGTCGATTACCGCCCCTATGTCCGGCATCTCAAGCAACTCTCCTCATTACGACCTAGGCATACAAGTTGCACACTTAGCATTTTTTCTGAGGCAGAGTATGGAACCTGGTCTTTAGCATCTCAGGTTCTGGCTCCTTGGCCAATAGACGAGCTAGGTGTTGGCCTTACGTCTAGCACCCTCGTTTGCTCTATCTTTCTTTGGCTATCTTTCCTTCGCACCCTCATCTGACTTTGCTACTAGCTCAGCACAAACGATTTGTTTTACTTTCATACTTTGTAGGCAAAAGTTCGCCAAGGGTGGTGGATTTCCCCCACATTTTTCATTTTTTATTGTAATTATAACTTTCAACTTATTTCTTGAGTCTTATGTGCTTGTTATTCTCTTAAATAGCTTCAACCATCATTTGGGTAGAAAAAAGGGTAACTGAATTGATGACTTTGTTGGCAAAGAGTTACTATTTTTGCAGGTTCTAACTCCTATTAACACTATATTGGTGAACATTAGGATAACTTAGACTTATAACATTCATCATGTTTAATTGTCTTATTATTGGTGAACTAATTTTACTCATTTCTTTTGTCCTACAGTAACTCGCCTTACAGCAAAAATGTCTTACAATAGTCATGAGTCAAACTAGGTCTCAAGTGAAGAAGCAAAATAACATGACTACTTCAATGGTTGCATCAACACTTGGTGTCTCGGCCACCCACGATAGACCGCTTATGGCCCCCAAGGCCACCATCCTTGCAAACTCGCCAATGTCTCTACTGTTTGACTCTGTTCTCACAACAACATACATCTCAACTGCCCACGTCTCTCGACCATCACCCAGTATTGTCTGGGCACTTGGGTGACTGTAGTCGGATGAACTCCCATCAATACTAAGAAATTTCTCAACATTTCATGGAGTTAGCCATTCAGGCCTAGATAAAAGAGGAGGCTACTACTGGAACTTAATTTGCATTGCCAACTTCAAGAGGACTACTCAACCCTCCAACTCTCAAGATAGGGGTAGTTGGGGAGGGACCATCACAAGTCCTATCTTTCTCGTTCTATCAGTAGCTCCAGCAATTCTTGATGCCTCCTCATCAACAGAGGCCACATCATTGTCCAATGGTGTCTCTTTGACCAGCTTGGCTAGCACAAGTGGAAGTCGAACCTTCATCTGAAATTTCACCTCGAAGACATCAGAAGCTGACAATAGCAACTTCTCAATAGTTTTCCTATCGCTAATAGCATCCCCATCAGGTCAACCGGATTTCCAGCTTTGTAGCCAGATTTCACCCCTAGATTCCAGACTTAGGCTGCCAGAGCATCCAACGACACCTTTGAACAGGTCAATAAGTGAGTTCCTGTCCACATTCCAGGGCCTTCTTGACAAACCCACAGAGGTAACTAGGGGCATTCTACCTCGACAAGATACTCCCATTTTAATCTTTACATAGTTGGTCATTTATTTTTTTCAACTACACACACTACATGCATGCATGTTCTAGTTGGATTGAACACCCCTTGCAACCACACACACTACATGCATGCATGTTCTAGTTGGATTGAACACCCCTTGCAACCACTGGTCAACTCAGGTCTGCAAGGAAAGAGGGGTTGACAAGGTACGTAACCTTCCCCCACCAACTAGCTTTGTTAACCAACTCTACCATCGGAATCATGGGTCATGCAGACCAACTTCCACCCTATTTAGCCGGACCCCAGGTTCTCTCTAACCAGAGTTCGACACATTTTCTTAACTTCGAGATGTTTGCTTTTTACTTGCAGATGCCAACTCAAGTATTAGCATCTGCAAGTAAAAAGATGCTATCTGAGTCTTTGAGATGACTAACCATCTTTTTTTGAGAGCACCACCACAACCTTTATACAGGTACCATATCTCCACAGGGTCAAGTGTTGGGAAGGAGCACGATCAATCAACAAAACATGTCATGATTCTCATGGGCAGGACTAGCCTCGAGCATACCTATTTTAGGACTTCACCCACAATGGGTCTCTTAGCTTCCCTAGGTGAGTGTCTTCCAGCAATCTTCCTTCCTATAATCTCAACTTGAGTGCCACCAGCAACAAGGGAGTCATTTACCATACTCCCCTTAGGTGAGGAACCCATTAGACCTAGGTATATGCTTATAATGGTCTCGCTGTTGGTCAACAGTAGGTTGATAGCAATTGGGAATTTTTGAGGGATTTTCACTTTTGTTGATCTTTGTCAAAAGCAAATAGAGTGAAAAAAGAAACAGAGAAAAGAGGACAACAACAAAAGCAAAAAAATAGGAAGAAAAAAATATATATACAAAGAAAGCAACAAAAAAAAAGAGAAGAGGTTTGGCATCCCATCAAAGTGTTCCAACCCTCTTTTCATCACTTCAATGAGGGTTTAGACTTGGCAACCCTACAAGTCTGCTAGCTTATCTAGATTTCGCCTTAAATTAGTCATATTCCACCACTACTCCACAAGTGTGCAAGACCCTTCATCCAATCATTTCAAAATATGAAGCTTATGAATGAGAAATGGTAGATTTAGGTATTCTCTGCCTACTGTTGACCATACAATGTCCCTAGTTGGTTGTACTCATCCGAGCCACCACACAGTGTGAGTGATTTAGCCATTTTGCATGGCAAACACCTTTGAGCTAGTGAGGATAGGTAGTTAATGGCCCATGGGGAAAGTTATAGCTACAGGTCAGATCTTAAGCTTTAGACCCACCTCCTTGCGAGAGTGATCTGCCATGGACTAGGAATATGCTTCCCTTGCATTTGCAGTCCATGGCCCTCTTTTTAGTGAGGTGAGCCAGCTTCATTCTCCAACTAACCAGATAGCATCATATGAGTAAGAGCAAGTGTCTCGCAGGAGCCTATCCAATAAGGTCTATACTTCATTCTTTTTTCCTCAAGCTTTCCTTCCTTCAACTTCATCTCTTAGTCCAACCTTTATATCTTCTGACTTATCCTAGTCTGGATGTGGGAAAGGTGGGCTGATTTAGAGACCCCTTCACCTAATAGCCTCTATTACCACAAGTTGAAAGGGGAGATGACAATCAATGTAGGCACTTAGACATAGGCCTACATATTGTTGGGAAAAACACCGCAACCACACCTAATCACTTGATGCACCTCAACTCATCACGTGTCCCAACAACACGCTACTCCTTGGGTAGCACACCAACAGAAACTCTCTCTCTCTCTCTCTCTCACGGTATTCGTTGTGAGTGGAAGAACACTAAGTGGAAAAGAAGGAGGAAAAAGAATGAAGCGACACAAGGACTTATGTGGTTCGGCAATAGCCTACTCCATTGGGTGTTGGTTCTCACTTCTTGCGCCACTAATAGGCTTTCTCACAAAACTTGCACACGATACAATTCATTACAACCCTATTTATAGGATACACAAAAAACCCTAACCTTAGCATTACAAAGGACCCCCTTGAACTCATCGATAGCTGACATCCGAAAGGACACATCCAGATGTTGGGACCTACTTCTGTCGTGCGCCTTCTCTGGCCACTCCTAGCCTCTAGCCAACATCCTGTTGGAGTGACTCGGCTGCTGGACTTCAAAGTCGACTACCAGATGATCAGCCGGGTGATGCTCCCACTGATCTACTAATCTTCCCTTATTGTCCAGCCTCCACCTTTCGTACCTTTACGTAGGCCCGTAAACTTAAGTCGTAAACTTAAGTCGTAGACATAAGGCTATAAACTTAATGCACTTGGTCCTTGCACATCTAGATTTCTGGCATGTAGTTGCTAGCCTGTGACCTAGATTTCGCCTACTCCCTGGTGGAAATCTGTCTCTTCACTGCAGCTTTCATTCTTCGCATCCTGACACCTGGTTCACAGTTGTCGGCTTGTGATCCGGCTTCCGCCTACTCCCTGGTAGAAGACTGTCTCCACACTCTATAGCCTCAACACATATCACCTCATGCACTCTTTGCACATTATGGTTTTATTGCTTAAAGGAGCGAAATGCTTTTCCCCTTTGTTTACTGATGTATTGTTAAGAATGTAGGTAAATTTTTTGGGCTTGACATCCCATCGAAGTTTGCCAATTCCCCTTCTCTTTCATAAGGAATTTTGGGCTTGGCATCCTACCAAAGTTTACTACCTTTTTCGAGCTACCAGCTTGAACAACCAGCATCCACCCACATTTTCGGCTTAGATAGCCGGATTTCACCTTTTAGACACCAACTTAAGGCAGCCGACCTTCTTTCATTAACCTGTTTAGTTCAGTTGTTCTACATGTTAGCTCATCAGGGTTTGACATCCCAATGAAGGCGTAAAAAAGGGCTTAACATCCCTATAAAGATGTCACCATGAAGCACACCACCTAAGTGACTGGACCTTCCACCAATTTCCATCGTCTTCTGACACTCCAAGCCAAGTGCTAGCCCAGGCAACCAGAGGGAATGCTTGCACATTTTTGTAGGACTTGGCATCCAACAAGTCCACATTTTTCAAGCCATCGGCTCAGACAGCCAACATCCACCATAATTTCTGGCTCAAACAGCTTGATTCCCATCTTCCAACAGGCTCAAGGCAGTTGATCTTTCCTTTATTGATATGTTGTTCAGTTGTCCGATAGTTTAGCTTTTTTCAGGATTGGCATCTCACTGAAGTCTACCATTAGCGGCATTCTGACCTACCCAAATCCCGCAACTAGCTAGCTGATATCCAATGCTGCAAAATGAGAGTGGACCTGACACTCCTTGAGAAAAGCCCCTTTGGTAATCCCACTTTCCCTTCTATAAGTTTAACTAACGACTTTCTAGACTCTTCTTGTAGGGAAATAGCAAAATCACCACTAGTAAAGGCTTAACTCCCATCCAGGCAAGCGGCTCAAATGGCCGACATCCACCCTGATTTTTAGCTTAGATAGCCAGATTCCCACCTTGCAGGCTGGCTCAAGGCAATCGACCTTCCTTCATTAACCTACTTAGTTTAGTTGTTTTACAAGTTAGGTTTTTGAGCTTGGCATCCCACTAAAGATTGTCACTTCGGGCTTGACATCTCAACTAAGGCTTCAAAATAGACTTAGCATCCCACCTAAGTCTACCACTCCAATCGAATTTCGCCTCCAGCGTAGCTAGATTTCGCCCCTCTTGGGCTTGGCATCCCTAAAGTCTATTAATCTTTTCTTTTATTCCCTTGAGAAATTCTCTGAGAAGTAGAGACAGAATGCTCTGCACCTTTACCATCGAGAGCCTCTTTCTGAAGGATCTGGGATGGCACTCCCTCTTTAGGAAGCCCCTTTTGGGCTTGGTATCCTCAAAGTCCACCAATTTTTACTCCTATCCTTTATTTGATTCTCTAGGAGATAGAAAGAACATTGCTCTGCACCTTTCCCATCGAGCTTATTTTCAGAAGGATGTAGGAATCTGTGTATGACACTTCCCCTTCTAGTACCCACAAGCATGTTAGGTCATTGTTAAACCTTGGGTGTATGGTTTCCCTCCACCTTGGTCATCTGACCTTGCCCATGGAGAGGCATTCTATTGACCCCTCATACTTGGGAATATGCAGTTGACATTGTGGTTATTCTGAGCCAAACATTCGACCCCTCACAATTCAGGTAGAGTATAAGTGTTGTACTCCCGTGTGCCAACTAGGGCACCTCGGAAGTTTGGGCTGGTTGTCAATTATCTCAATTGGAATCCGGACCTCCTAAGCAAAAGCCTTACTTCATTTTTTGCCTCACACGTAGCAACCAAAACTGGCCCTTGCCGCTTGCAGGCACTCCCCAAGTGCAGGCGCACTCACATTCAATTGTGTTTCGTTAAGTTATTTGCAACATCATCAACCTTGTTTATTGTATCACTTCTCGCACAACAAACCTATTTTGTTGAGTCACCCCTTGTGCAACGAACCTATTACTTATCTAATGATGTTGGTCAGCCAACAGTTCCGTCACCTAGATGGAACTTCCATTAGCACGAGATGTTTGTCGATGAAAGTTTCATTCCTTTAATGACACTTCCATTTTTATTTAAGCCAATCATAGTGTAAAGCCTATAATGTTATGCTCGGATGTAGAGTAAAGCTCGTAATGTTACAACCAGTCACAGAGTAAAGTCTATAGTGTTATGGCCAGTCGCAAGGTAAAATTCGTAACATTACGAGTTAGATTTTTCCTAGAGTAGATTGGCTGTCCATTGGTAGAAGAGGGAGATTCCAACCTAGATGGTGAATGTCTAACCCTTGCTAGCCGCCTCTGATGCACCTTTTAAAGGTGTAAGTCCAATTCTCTGGCTGCCTCTAATGCACCTTCTAAAAGCATAAGTCCAATTCTCTAGCAACCTCTGATACACCTTCCAAAGGTGTAAGTCCAATCCTGTTGGCCGTCTCTGATGCACCTTCAAAAGGTGTAAGTCTAATCCTCTTGCCACTTCTGATGCACCTTTCAGAAGTGTTATAGTTGGAACATCAAGTCCTAGAATGGACTGGTCATTCGTCGGTAGGTGGGAAAACTTTTGACCTAGACGATGAATGTCTTGCTCCCACCAACCTCCCTTGATGTACCTTCCAGGGGTGTAAGACCAATCCCCCAAGCAACTATCACCGCACAAGTGCAGGTCCCTAGCTTTTCGCAGTAGAGATGGCCGAATTTCGACCAAAACAGAGGAATTTTGACCCTTGGGTTGGTAGCTTCTAAAGCACTTGGAGACTCATTGCAACAACCCAATGGATAAGGCATTGGTCTTCCGCGACTAGGGCTAGCTAATCCGACGAAATTCTAGCCTAGAGTGCCAACACCTCCTAATAGAATTCCAGGAGTGCAGCGAGCCCAACCGTCGCTCAGTCAACGTAACATGCACAATACTTGGCTTTCCTGCGCTCGATAACTCAACTTCACGAAACATCGTGACCTCGGCCTATAAATAGACCCCTCTGTATCACTAGTGAGAGGTTTGACTCTTTGATCCTACTGCAGACGTTCTACCTCCCTCAATGATGACTACTCGTTCATCCAAATACTGACCTTCATCGATAGTCAATCGTCCATGCAAGAGAGCTCGCTGACGACGACTCCAGCTCAACATTCCTGCAGGTTAGTCATTCTCTCCCCCCTTCCCACTGGCAGGAACGGGGGAGATGGGTCCTTTTGCTGATAGCCGACCCCCTTGATCATCCATGGCTTCGTCTAAGGGAAGTTCATTCCTCTCTCAGGGATCATCCTCAGTCCCCCTTCTTCCTATTTCATTTGTACACCACTTGGAACAAGGGAGGAATTATTATTAACTTTTCCTTGGGTAGCGATGTTTTCCTTGTTTGACTTGACATCCAGTTTGCCCGAGCAAGATGTCACCCCCATCTCATTGCTTTGCATGCTATTTTGTGTTTTCAAGGTTGCTTTCGAGTTTTTCTCTTCTTCGAGTCAACTTTGTTTTATTTATTTTGTATGTCTATCAACCTGGGTGCATGAGTCTCAACATTGCGGGACAAAACATGGAACTCAGCCTTTGGTAGTACGAGATTCGTCTAGCCGACCGACAAATGAGTCGATTGCCACCCCTACGTCTAGCATCTCGAGCAACTCTCCCTATTACGGCTTAGGCATACGAGTTGCACACTTAGCATTTTTTCTGAAGTAGAGTAGGGAACCTGGCCTTTAGCACCTCAGGTTCTGGCTTGGTGGTCGACAAACTAGCTAGGTGCTGGCCTTACGTTTGGTACCCTCGTTTGCTCTATCTCTCTTTAGTCGTCTTTCCTTTGCACCCTTGTTTGACCTTGCAACTAGCTCTACATAGACAATTTGTTTTGCTTTCATACTTTGTAGATGGAAGTTCGCCAAGCTGGCGAAGTTTCCCCACGTTTTTCTTTCTTTTTCTTTCCTCTGCACCATCGCCCAATGCCCGCTTGTGCATCGTGACCTCGGTGAGCGCCCTGAGACCTGACTTCTTGAATCCTCATGTGACCCCCAGGTGGATTTATCGATTTTTCAGTCAAATTTGTTGATTTTCCTAGCAAGTGCCCTGAGAGCTGACTCCTTGAGTCCTTGTGTGGCCCTAATTGAATTTACTAGTTTTTTGGAGAGTATTCCGAGACCTGACTCCCTTAAGTCTTCACATGGCCCTAAGATGATTCTTTAGCTAAGTCTACTAATTTCTTGGTAGCTACATTTTAGCTTCTTACATCTCCTTTTCTGCTTTAGAATTGGTTGGATTAGGACACGTCAAACGACTTCTAATCACACAACCAGATCTTCTCTTTACAGTTTCTGCATGCATTTTCATTAGCTTGTACACCGATTACAGTAAGACTCACTATCTCTAAGTAGTAGACCTTTTATTTTGATTTTCTTGAAGATTTAATATTTCATTCTTGAGTTAAAGAGTATATTTTCTTCTTCTTCTTGTTTTCCAGTAAAATAAGGTGATGATTTCGATATTGTAATTATAACTTTCAACTTATTTCCCAAATCTCATGTACTTGTTATTCTCTTAATTAGTTTCAACCATCATTTAGGTGGAAAGAAAGGTAACAATGGGGTGGGGTGCTGTACATGCAGAAGTGAAAATGATATTGATATTTTAATTTTACCATCATCAATGAAAATTATTTATTTAATAATAAATATCTTAGAAGTTTTTATAGGAAATTTTTTTGTGATATAATGATAGAAAATGCATATGTAAAAATTTTTATGTTACAATCACGCTGAATTATTGTATTAATAAATCATGTTTTGTTGTTAATATTTTTTCCATTTTTTGTATTACAACTACAAAATAGGTAACGATAGTTATAGAAAAAGTAAAAATTAGTTTAACATGTTGATATACAACAAATATTTTTACGGTGCTAAAAATTACATATTTTACCTTATTTTTCTTAGATTGTGTTCTATTTTGTTGATCAATTTAGTTGATTTGGAATAAAGGAAAGACATTTTTAATATTTCACATTTAATTACTACAGTAAATATTTTTACTATAATTACTATTCAATTATCTTATTTATTATAATTACTATACACAATTAATATCATATAGTAAAAATCTTATTCCATCTTATTATCAAACACAACCTAAAAAGTATGCCAATTATTAGATTTATGTTTAAGTATAGAATTTTTTACTTATTTCTCAAAAATATTAAGATTTTTGTCTTTTTGACCATGTAATTTTAATCATCATAAATGATAAATCCCATGAATCAAACGCAGCCCGAATATGCACACTTGAAATCTTAAGGGGATTTGTATGAAAATCTTAAGGGGATTTAAGAGGATTTGTGCACGAAAATATTAAAAAAAGAAAATTTTAAAAAAAATTTCTAATTTTCTGGTGTTTGTGCATTTCAAAAAATTTGAAAAAATTTAAATATTTCCATCACTACGAATATAATTTTTTCTCCCTATTTCCCACCAGTTAGGTCGAAAAAATTCTTATAGTTGACGAAAATTTCATCATGATATAATTTCCTGATCTTATACGTCTTATTCAATCTCTTCTGACCATTATTAAATTCGTAGTTATAAAGAAAATATGAAATTATATTTTAAATGCTAAAATATATAATATTTTTTAAAAAATTTAAATTAAATTTTTAAAATGTCTACAATATACACAAATAATATTTTAAAAAAATTATTTCCTAATTTTTTTTCTTTTCCTTTTCTTAAATTTTTATTTTTAAAATTTTCAATATATACAAATAAATTTCAACTTTACTGAAATTCTTTTCAAACGTACTTAAAAATCAATAAAACGTACGTTCATTATGCAGTACCGGCTTTTTTCTTTTCGCCCGAAAAAGCAGGGGGGAAGTGCATCTGTTTTGTTTGGACTAGGCTTATTGGTGCAGGACGAGCCTAAAGTAAGTGCATGTATGTAGACAACTTTTAGTGGTGGTAGCGGCTATCACCAAAAGTTATTCCATGTGAACTTTGGAGGAGGGATGACGGTCTTCAAATAGATATGTCAATTACATCGTATTTAACTAAATCAATAAGGTTCAATACAGTTAAATTATATTGTAGGTTAATATAATATAGCTTGATGGATCATATTTAAGTCGATCTTTTACATTTTCATGCAAGTACAGTATGATATAACATGGAAATAATTTTATAATAATTTTATATTTATTTTAATATAATTTTTAAGTTATATATATTATACATAACTTAGTAGATTAAATTTCTTAATAAGTAATGCATGATTATAAGTTTGAATCTCATTTCTTTTAGTATTTATAAATTATATTAATTTTTAATAATAATAAAAATTAAAAATTAAATTATATCTTACTTAACAAACATGAGACGATATGAACCCTAATGGGCCACGTCTGAGCTGTTAACCAAAAAAGGACTAATATGACTTTACCTGATGTGAATAATACCAGACTTACAAAAAGAATTCAAAATGTCGACATAACTCATTAACACGTATACTTTGAAATAAGCGTGGGTTTAGTTGGAGACGATAACGTATCAGTTGATGCATGACACGACTTCAGTTTCTTTTCCGAATCACACTAGCTAATTAAATAATTTTTAGTGGTGTTGTTACGTTTATTGAATTTAATTCTGTAACTACTTTTAAAATAATAGAGTAGAAGGTTGAAATGCTCTCTTTCTATGAGAATGACAGTAGTATTGTATTTATTAAGATTCAAAACTTAATAAGAAATGTAAATATCACTATTCTACGATTAGTACTTAGGTGAAAACATTATCTTAGGAGTTGGAATTAGAGTTATATCGTAGCAGGGTTGGAGTTTGAGTTAAATTTATTTTGAAATTTTTCAATATTTGTTTGTATTGTAACAAATTTTTGTTGAAAATAATTTTTTTTTAAATTAAAGTTAAATCATACTCAACTGAAGTTTATTTGTACTATTTATTTTAAAAATATTTTACACATGAAAATGCAAATTATATAATTAAATCAAATAATAATTAAGAATTTTTGAAATTATTTAAATTTGTTCGATGTTTGTTATAAAATAAATATGCAATGTTAAGATCTAACGTGTATTATATATTTAAAAATATAATTTATCATTGTTATAATTGAAAACTTTACCTAAAAATATAAATAACAACTACATTCTTTTTTTTAAAAAAGTATTATGACAACTACAAACTTTGAAACTGCAATATCACAGATAAATAAGTTTATCAAAACATATATAAGTATTATTACATATAACCTTGAAGAAAAAACAAACATGAGTTCCATGATGACATAATACATATTAATAATTCAATTTTACATGTTTTCTGTTTGATTGTATAATTCTATTTGTACTTCTAATTATCAACATCACTATGTAAATGATTGAAACTTGAGGAATATCTTTCTTGTCGTCCTCAAATTTACACATAAGAATGATCCATGTTTGACTTTCAAGATTTACACCATCTTGTTCTATAAGTTTAATATATTTATCGACTAATGTTGACATGTTACATATCTACAAATGATGAATGAATTACTATGTGATCATATCTATTATATCATCACTAGCATGACCACTACCTCCTAGTAGACCTATGTGATCATATGTCATATTTGTTATGCACCTACATGTTGACATGTTACATGTCATCGCTAGCATGTTGACATGTTACACAGTGTGGTCATATATGTCACATACAACACATTCATTTCATTTGTAATTTTTTTTATTTTTCATTTGTAATTTTTACTGATTTCTTCTTCTTTTTTAACTTTTATCATTTCATTTTATTTTTTCACATTTTCGTTTTTCCTTGCAATGCAATACAGTCCCAAAAATGTCTTTCAATCCACATCAATGAATGTTTTACCTACAATAATCAATGAAAAATGATACTTTTTTTGAAAAATGAATGTTTTGTAAATGATATTTTATAATAAAAAATAATACCTATGAAATAGATCGAGCAAATGGACGAGTGTGCACATGAAGGAGGATGAATTCAACGAAGTTAGGGCGGGCGAGTGTCTTGATTGAAGTCAGGTTGGCTGATAGATGGGCATGCGAAGGGAGGTCCCGATTGGCATGCGGAAGGAGGAGATCCGATAGCCATGTGTCAGAGGAGGTCAATTGATGGACAAACATGCAGAAGGAGGGAGGTCTCGATTGGCCAATCGTGTGGAAGGAAGGTTGGAGTGGGATTCTTGCAAAAGGGTTTCGGGCATGAGTGCGGAAGGGTCGAAGTGAAAGGGATTTTTTTCAATTTTTTATTTTTATATTTTTATTTTTGATGTTTAAAGAAGAATAATTTTATTGAAAAAGTGTTGTTGAAATGAAAATAGTTGGTAGAAATTAGCTTTTTGAAATGAATGTGAATGAATAGTAATAGGAGTTGAAAGAGAAGATAAATAATATGTGGAGTTACATTGTTTGGTAAGTTATAACTTTAACTTCAACTGTACATAGTAAAAACAAGAAGATGTGATGTAATTAAAGTTATATAAATAGTAATTAGAGTTGAACTTTAGTTACTATTACTATAGGGAGATTAGTTTTTTGTTAAAAATAACTACAGTTTTAACTGTGCATGGTATAAGAAGTTGGAGTTTTTGGTAAACAAACACTACCTTAGATTTCAATAATATTCCATCAAAAAAAGTATATTTAAGCTTTTTCATCCATGCATGCAAAATTTTAGCTACATCTACATGGGGCATTTTTGAAGATTTGTGATGTCAATTCAATCCATCGGTCAAACACTTCACATCACATCAAATTGAGTAGGTTAACTGTGTGAATTTTACCTTAGTAAACCTAATTAACTAGTGGAAAAAGATTCATAAGTGATATAAGTGTCTTCGTTTCATTTATTATTTTCAATGTGAGATTATTTTTCTCAGCATGCCCTTACGCTTATGAGCTTTTCATTGGAGTACTCTACATAATATCTTACATGTAACATATGTGGACTGACTTTGATACCATGTGAATTTTATCTTATTAAAATCAATTAACTAATGAGAAAGGACTTTTAACCACTCAAGTTCTTTGGCAAATTCTTCCAAAATCAGTTGGTCTGATGGAGCTTGTCATTGTCATTAGGAGAGAGGAGATGACAATCTGGCGAGTTGATGCAAACGACAATCTTTAGATGACGGTGGAGCTTGTGCAATGAGCAACTGGGAGAGATGATTGGAGATTTCTCGGTCAAGCGATCAAATGGGCAAACAAGAGGTGTTGCTTGTGAAGGGAAAGATTGGAGGACCTACTCAGTTTGCTGCAGGAACTTGAAGGCGATGGGGAGGCTTGTTGCTTAGTGACCAGAAATGGAAAGAATCCCTAATGAGTTGGAGGCTTGGGCGATGGATTTACCCTCTCCTTGTGATTCCTACGTCTTGCCCCCTAGCCTTCAAGCAATTGTTGTCCACCCTCTTTTAAGAGTCCTCTATTTGGAAGACTAGGCGATGAGTTGACGTGACTTACTTTGTTGGGCTCGTAAAGCCTGTCTATTTGAATTAGGCCTAAAAGTCTATTAACGATCAATTATTGATTATCGATTAATTATTGGAATTAATTGATTACAAGGTAAGTTAAAATTGCATGATTTATTAGTCTTTAACTAAATCAAGTGTCACTTGATTGACAAGTCAACTGAATTGGGTCAAATTGACTAATCAAATCCAACTGATTGAATCTAATTGATTAACTGCACCCAACAGACTAGTCTAATTGGTCCGATGTCTGAGCCTCCATCACACCCAGCTTCAGCTATTCTAGGTCCACCGAGACACTGGCGCGTCTAAGATTGAGCCACCAGCGCACCCTGGTCAAACGGACCCGCGCCACGACCGCACCCACATGCTCGAACCTGCGCGTGCACGCGTCGTGCCCTAGGCGGACCCATCTTCCTCGCAGTCGACGGCTCGGCTAGAGCTGGTCCTCCATGCACCGACGGTTCGTCTTCCCTGACAGCTACCGCACGTGTCGCTCGCCGAGCTTCCTCGCCGCCCGTCAGCTAGAGCCGGTCCTCCACCCAAAATGGGAACGGGTCTTCGAGTTCTCCCGAGCTTCCTCGCCGCCCGTCACCGTGCCGTCCACGCGTCGTTGCTCGTCCGTCGAGTCTTCTCACCGCTCGCCGAGTTGCTCGGACTTCCGCCGCGCTTCCTCTGTCCCGCCGGTGACCCAGCTCCCGCCACCTTCGACACCCACGCGTCGCCGCTCGCCTGTCGATGCCCGCGCGCCACTGCTCGTCCGACGGATCGCCGCCCGTGAAGCTCTCGCCGGAATAACGAAATCCCAGGTACAAGAAAATCAAATTTATTCCTCTTATTTACGAACTGTTAGGCAAATTTAACTTTGTACTCGTATATCTTGCTATTCGATTGTCGAATTGCTGAGATTTTTGGTATCACGATAAATCATGAGTTTAATTTTTGGATGCAGTCATATGAACAAAATTCATGCGATAGATTGAGAGAAATAAATTTCTCTTGATTAATTATCCACTTTACTTAAATCACCATAATGCCTAATTATTATCGTTAATTTATCTTTCGCATGATACACCAATTTCAAGTTTATCCTTTTATGCAATTTATATGATTAAATGCTTATGCCAAATCTTGTCTTATTGAACGAATAGAGTATAGCTCTTTCCTTTCCCATCATAAGGAAACTTATGAGTTTGTTTGCTTCATCTAGTAATTAACTCATTTTAATTACTAAGTAATTGGTTGACCTCTTCAAGTATAATCTTTTGAAGATTTACAATTTATTTATTAGAATACAGTTACAGCATGCATTTCACATGTTCATGCATCATTTTAGAGTTATATATGTTAACCCTAACTAAGTTAGGAGACACCCTACAAAGGTAAGTCATGCACTTTCATAATTATTAAGATGAGATTTAATTAATTAACTCATGCATTATATCACATCATGTCCTATGTTGCATGAATGTCTCATACCTTAAATTTTATAAAATTCATGCATTTGTATGCCATGCATCGTATACATAATGTTTGAGTTTTTTTTAGTCTTTAATCTATAGTTATAGATTCGGCCTACTAAGCCCATTTCCAACCCACTACATGGGTGTGAAAATGTTTATGACATTCCCTTAGACTTCTCTAGCTTATTTCTTTTTAGGCCCAATAGCTTAATATTTCTTTAGGCCCCTAACAGTCCCAAAACCCAAATTTACATATTTTACACTTAGAATGCATAAATGTATCATATAAACTAGTACTTAATAGATCACTTGAGAAGCCAACAAATTAGGCATGTGGGGTGCCTAACACATTACCCATGCATACTTGAAAAACTTATTTTGGATTCTCTAGTTAGACCCTAAATGTGGGGTGCCTTATTTTTTAAATACGATTTCACTTGCATGCAAACATGCATTATATAGCTAGGTTTTCTTAGTTTAGGCTTAATTAGAATAGATGATGATTCCTCTATAATTGATATATCATATAGACTCGCTCACTATTTCACCTTGATACTACACCTTGTAATTCTTTTCTTCTATAAATTGTATGTGCGAAATATTTTAATTCATCACAAGTGCACGAGTTTAGATGTAATTAATGTGCAAGTACGAGTTTGTCCACATGGATTAGTTTTTGCTTGGTGTTTAGCTAAATTGGTGACTTCAATTAAGTGAAACAATTGATTAAATATCTTATAAGCAATGTCACAGTTGCCTTGTTCCAATTAACTACTAGGATGGTCTTTAAATACCGATTGTGTTACACTTTCCAGAGGATTTTACTTCCAAATATTTAATTCTTTTTAAGCTTTGTCATTATACCCTTTAGGTAGCTCATGGGTAAACGTCTCTACTCTTGAACTTACACATGGGTAGCGCGATAATTGTGAGTTTCAGATGTAAAAACAATACGATTCAAATTGGCTGAAACTTCTAAGAGTTAAATGATTATATTTTTGGTCTTTTCATATATTTCAAAACACAACACACGATACAATGCAAGAAACACAGTTCAATAAAAATAACTTGTAAAGTAAGAATGCAATATTCAATATTACAGCAAATATAAAAACATATTCTAATTACCGTAATTAAGTTGATAAAGTGTGTGATTGTAGATTTGAGTATAGTTGTAAAAATTCTAAGTAAAATAAAGAAAATAAAAATGGAAAGAACACCTAATGCTTCACTGTAATTTCTCCCTTCGAAACTTGCTTAGGTTGTGAACTTTTCTTTGTCTTTACTTCTGGTCCACCAGGTCGTCAATTTGGCAGGCCTTCCTTTCAACCTTACAGTGAGATTTTGGGGCGTTAATCCACAATTACACCAAGGAATAGAGGAGGAAGCAGCCGATGCCGAGAGTCTCTCTTTCAAGGATACGCTCAGGTTGAGAAAAGAACAGCAAATACACTATGCGAATGGTTGGAGAAGAGGAGGTCGTCAATCTCCTCTCGGAAGAGATGAGTGGGTGGAGGTTGGAAGATGGAAAATGCTTTGTAAATGGTGGATGAAGGAAGAAGAGGGGTGGTGGTGGTTAGTTTCAAGGCTATGGGATTGTTTTATAGATGAGAGGATTGGCAGTTCATGAGCTGGTAGTTAACAAGAGTGTGGTACACGTTTGAACATGTGAGATCATTCCATGCAATCCACTACTTTAGCCTATCCGTCCACGTTTTTCATGGTGGAGTTGCCACTGAATTAATATTTAATTATGCTCTGTTACGCAATTCCTGCAATTACTTATCGAATTTCCCTGCAAATACTTAAGAAATACCTTTCATGAAACACATCATATTACAGGAGAAATAATTCATAACATTTAGATCTTAACTGTAATTATAATTGCTTTAATATCAATGAAATTCATTACACAAAACAAACAAGGTACAGGTCTGAGGGTAAACCAATTTACCCTTGTGTAAGTTCATGGGTAAACCCTTAATGCTCACAGAATGGTCCGAGGGTAAATAGGATAACCCACAGATAAGTCCGTAGGTAAATAGTTTAACCCTCGGACTTGCATTTAAGCATAAATTACAAGTTTTTCTTTGTATATTAATCGTTCTATTAGCAACCTAAAGAGTCAAATGTCAATTATTCATTCCTTTCTCAATAGGTAATAAGCATAAACATAATTAACGACTCAAAACGTAACTCATGCATTATTAAAGTGAATAATCGTGCATACTGCTCAAAAGTATAGTTAAGCTTGTAATCATCATAATTCAATGTAGAATGCAAATAAAATTCATTAAAACACATGAATTAATATCAATAAAATGCACACTTTTGAGTTTGAACAAATCCCCCATACTTAAGTTTTGCTAGTCCCTTAGCAAAATACTAAAATGAAACTATAAAAACTATGAAGGCAATAAAGACTACTAACTAAAACTATACTAAGCCACTTTTGTAGGGAACACGACTATACTTAGTAGGTGCAGTAAGCCTTTAAACTCCTAGGTTACCCTAGTGGCAGAGTTGTGTCTGGAGGGTTTTCAGTGGATACACCTACAAAGTTCAAAGAAATAAAAGAAATAAGATATAAGAGAAAGAAAGAAAAGCAGAGAGGTGAGAAACAAAACCAACCCAAGGATCGTTTGAATCACTTGTTGCTAGAACAACTTTAGGGGGATGAAGTGGCTCAGTCTTACAACACTCCCTCTCCTTACTCTTAAATCAAATAGACTCATTTAAAATGTGAACAAGAAGTCACATTTTCATGAGAACCATCTGTCTTGTGCAAGCAAGAGGAATTCGCACCCTCACTACTCTCAATCAGAAATTAAATCATTACAGCAGGCATACACATCTCACCAACAAAAGAGGGTAATTTGAGATACTCCCATCTTTTCTAAGATATTGGAAAATGCTTTGGTCGGTAGACAAAGGATAAGACAATAATATACCATCACTCAGGATGTTGAGTTGTTGATATAGTATCATTTCACTTCATTCTCACATCCTAAATGACTTCAAATATTTTCCTTCTTCTATTCATACTGACATTGATCCCTTAAGTTTTCTAATCTTTTCTCTATAAATATTCCTCATTTTCATTCAATATTTTTCAGTACTTTATTTATTTATTTAAAGCATATAAAAACAAAGTAAATGACATAGCATTGCACTTTTAAAACTAATAAATGACCCATAGTCAATTAAGTTCACCACCCTATATCTTCATAATCTAATTCCCAAATGAACTCCATGGTGCATTAAAGTTCAAACCCTTGCTACCTTCCTTCACATCACCTCTAACTTAGAAAAGTTGGGAGATATCTCAATATAATGCTCGCCAGAATGGAAAATTTTCATTTCATGATTAAATTTTGTGGTGGTACTTGACATAGGTTATCTCTCCACTCAAACAGGGTAAAGAGAAAGAAATTGAATCCTCTTTAGCAAATTAGGTGAACAAGGCATTAATTCAAATGAAACAGGAAGACTCAACTCATTGCACAAGTTAATCTGAAATCTATCTCATCTAAGGGCAATAGGTTATTTGGAATGAGCTTTGGAGATTCTCTCGGTATAATAGGGTTTTCTCATTAATTCTAATAGCAACACTTGAAACTCATATTCCTCAAGGTTTATCCTTGAGAAAAATATAAAAATATAAAAGATATAAAAGATGCAAACAATTTAAAATTTTGAACATTTTAAAACATTTTTAAACTAATTAAACTAATGAAACATAAAACTAAAACATAAACCTCCCCTCCCCCCAAACTTAAACTTTGCATTGTCCTCAATGTAAATAGAAAAGTTCAGTATGAATAGGAAAATTTATAACAACTATAAAATAAAGTAAACTTCTCCTTCATATCAAGCATATGAATGTGATGCATGCTAAATAATGCATTGAACTCAGTATGATAAAGCATTTGAAATGCATGAGTAATGCTGTCGAAATTAAATACCAGTGCTACGCATGAATAAGATATGTTGAAAAGGAGTGATATTTTCTCAAAACAAAGAAATAAAAATAGTACTTCTATAGTGCTAAGCTTGTGGACTTGTAATGGTTCACAAGAAAACCAAGTGGTTTATAAACAGACACCACCAAACTGCAGCTTCATTAGCTTAAGTCGAGTAGTGTTGCACATCCCCTCCATGAGTTGTATGCCCATTAGGTACATGGGGATTCTGTAAAGATTGGCTTGGAAGAATACCTTTGTTTCTTAGGTTTAGTGAATTTGATATTTGGTTCAATTGTGTTTCAATTCTTTTAATAACTTGATCATGTACTACAATTTGGGGATTTGATTTTAATGCTGAATCTACTTTTTGCAATAAGTTTGATATTTGTTTTTTAAAATTCTGATCTTGAACAGATTGATTATGATTTACATTTAAAGAACTATTATTCATTGCGTTTTGTTCAATAAAAGGTTGTCTTACAGATTGAGGTGGTTGTTGGCCTAGATTTTTCCATGAAAAATTAGGATGGTTCCTCCACCAAGGATTATAAGTAGGATTGAAATTTGAGTTGTTATGTTGATTATAGAATAAAGCATTAACATCTTCAGAGTTATTTAAGATAGGATAGTCTTCTACAACATGACCTATGGCAAAACAACTTGTACATTTAGGCATGGTAGGCTCAGTCTTTTGTTTAAGTTGTAACTCATGAATTTTATGTATCAAGCTAACCATCTTAGCTTCTAAAGCAATATGTGGTTCAACAACATGAACTCCTCTAAGGGTAGGAATTTGTTCCTGACTTACTTTAGTAGCACTCTCCCATTAAGTAGTTCTTTTGGCTAGATCTTCTAAAAATTTCCAAGCATTTTCTATTCCTTGGTTCAGGAATCCATTTTGACTTACAGATTCTAAGAGTGTCTTGGTGTGATAATCAATCCCTTCATAAATAGTTCAGATTTGGGTCACTCTCTCTACTCCATGATGTGGGCATTGAGCTAGGAGATCTTGAAACCTTGCAAAATATTTCTAGAAAGGTTCTCCTGGTTTCTATCTACAATTTAAAATTTCATTTTTTTGTTTAATTGTGACATGCATTGGATAGTATTTTCCTAGAAATTTAGAATAGAATTGATTCCATGTGATAATTGAATTTGGTTGTAAACTGTATAACCATCTTTTTGCACTGTCTTTTAAAGCAAAAGGCATATACCTTAGTTTAATTGCATCAACAATCATGTTTGGTACTTTCATCATATTACAAACTTCATTAAATTCTTTTAGGAACCAATAAGCATCTTCTTTTTCGAATCCATGAAATTTTGGTAATTGGTTGATGTAATTAGAATTTAATTCAAATCTGTCATTAGGGCATTCAGGTAGTGTGATACAGGAAGGTTCATCCATTAAATTAGGGTAAAACATACTACCTATTGTTTGTTCGATAGGTTGATCATGTTGCGAAGCAGCCATAATTGTTCTTCTTGGAGGTGTTCTAACTAACCTATGAGATGAATCCCTAGACTAACCTGACATACAACATTTAAATTTAAAAGAAGGTTTACATGTGTACCGTCATTAGATAAGCTTTAGCTGCCATCTCATGTTGTCATTCGACAGGTACATCTGTTTACAATAATACCACAACTGTAGTAAATGATATAACATTTCAGATTTCTTAAAAATATGTAACGAAACAACCACAATCATATAGATTTTGAGCACGATACAACAAAGATGTTCTACAGGAAATAAAAATTGCACGTGTTCAAAAGAGGAAAATTTTGAAATAACTCACGGCTAGGTTCGTGGGTAAACTAGTTTACCCTCGAACTAACACGTGGGTAAATAGGAAATATTACACAGTGTTGCAGAGTATTTGCATAGGGAATCAACTCATGAAACCACACTACAAAAGCAGACAAAGATAATTGATGAATAAGTTTAGTACTGCAGCCTCCTTCGAATAGGTGGATCTTATAATAATAAAGATCATCTCAAGCATAATAGATAAGAGTGTCAGGAGTTCCTAGATTTTCTAGTTGCAATTCAATGTAGACTCGACTTCATTCCTAATTTTCAATGTCTTGTACTTTCCAAATTTTGAATTTCATATCATCATCCCACCATCTAATTAGACTTAGCGATTGAGGCTCTCCATTGATTCCTCCCAGTATAGCCAACTCAATTAAATCATAGAATGAACTTGACAGTGCCTCCATAGGGTATGGAATGGGTAAAAGCCTCACTGATTCATCTTCAATATTGATGGCAATGACATTGATCTCATTAATAAATGTAGGGGTACAGTTTGTTACCAAGTAAATAACTCCTTCTAAAAGCACATGGTTTCTGTTGTTTGTTGGTTTTCCTCCAAAATAAACTCTTTTGACAGGTTGCCATTGGTGTTTATCAAAATGATAAACCAAGAAGTATTGCCAATCAGTCCACATTTGGGGTTCGTCCCAACAAAATAATTTGTGCATTATCCTTTTATCAGTACCCTTAAATGTCAAGACTACACTTGAGTCATGCATCACAAGTTTATCTCTGTTAGGGTTTGGAAGTGTTAATTCTACATTCGTGGCAGGGTTCTTAATTCCAATATCAGATCAGCTAGAAAATGGCTCTCCATAATATCTGTAAATAATTAGTCCACCATTACAACCTAGAATATTTTCAATTCCTTCCAGTGATGTAGGTTGAATGCCTGACTCAGAATCAATTCCATGGTACAAATATTTTCTTAAATGTGCATCATACCAAATCACTCCATTGATTGTATTTCTCATTTTGTATGCTTTCCAAATTTTGAATTTCATATCATCATCCCACCATCTAATTAGACTTAGCGATTGAGGCTCTCCATTGATTCCTCCCAGTATAGCCAACTCAATTAAATCATAGAATGAACTTGACAGTGCTTCCATAGGGTATGGAATGGGTAAAAGCCTCACTGATTCATCTTCAATATTGATGGCAATGACATTGATCTCATTAATAAATGTAGGGGTACAGTTTGTTACCAAGTAAATAACTCCTTCTAAAAGCACATGGTTTCTGTTGTTTGTTGGTTTTCCTCCAAAATAAACTCTTTTGACAGGTTGCCATTGGTGTTTATCAAAATGATAAACCAAGAAGTATTGCCAATCAGTCCACATTTGGGGTTCGTCCCAACAAAATAATTTGTGCATTATCCTTTTATCAGTACCCTTAAATGTCAAGACTACACTTGAGTCATGCATCACAAGTTTATCTCTGTTAGGGTTTGGAAGTGTTAATTCTACATTCGTGGCAGGGTTCTTAATTCCAATAT
>JAMKPZ010002471.1:0-38178 GCA_024699675.1 Amphibolis antarctica
ATATTGACTTATAAAGGTAATGTCATCTAGGTTTTGTAAGATATTAACATATAAAGGTGAAATTGTAGTCATGAATTCAATTTGTGAAGATTATGTCATCCAAGTTATGTAAGATATTGACTTATATAGGTAATATCATCCAAGTTATGTAAGATATTGACTTATATAGGTAATATCATCCAAGTTTTGTAAGATATGAACTTATAAAGGTGAAATTATTGTCATGAATCCAGTTTGTGAAGGTTATGTCATCTAGGTTATGTAAGATATTAACTTATATAGGTTATGTCATTCAGTGTTTTATAAGATATTAACTTATAAATGTGAAATTGTAATCATAAATCCACTTTGTAAAGGTTATGTCATCCAGTTATATCATTTAGTTCTTGTAAAAATTTAATATACTATAACAAAATATTGTAAAGATAATTATTGATATGTGAAAAAAGTCTACCATTTTTTTTAAAATTCACTCTTTTATCCGAATATTCAGAATTTTTATGTGTAAGGAGTATTTTTTGTAATATTGTGATAACTATATGGTATCGTCGTATAGTTACGGTTGTAACTCTATGGTGAGCTGTATAGTTACAGTCGTAACTCCACGACGAGCTATGGAGTTATGACGAAAATAGTTACTGCACTGGTGGAATTTCCATTTTTCTTAAGTTTGGCTTTACGGAACTTCTGTTTTTCACAATCTTAGTCATACAGAAATACCATTTTTCGTAAATTCGGATTTGCGGAACTTTCATTTGTAAATGTTATGTCAGCCATTGGGTTACGTAAGATATTGACTTATAAAAATTAATATATTATAAAAAATATTGTAAACATAATTATTGACATGTGAAGTTGTGTTTAGTAATTTTTAAAAAATTCACTCTTTTATCTAAATATGTACTAAATTTTTATGTGTAAGGAGTATTTTTTTTATTTTTACTATGATAACTATATAGCATTGTCATATAGTTATAGTTGTAACTCTAAGTTTTTAAAGCTTAGATTGGCAGAAATTCTGTTTTTCATAAACTTGGATTTGCAAAACTTCTTTTTGTAAATGTTATGTTAGTTACTTGGTTATATAAGATATTGACTTATAAATATTAATATATTATAAAAAGTATTGTAAAGATAATTATTGATCTGTGAAGTTGTGTCTAGCAATTTTAAAAAAATTCACTCTTTTATCTAAATTTTTGTGTTAAGAGTACTTTTTTAAATTTTACAGTGATAATTATATGACATCATCTTAGAGTTACACCTTAGAGTTATAGTTGTAACTCTACGACGAATTCATTTAACATTTATTTAAATCTTTAAAAATTTAAAAAATAAATTACCACCAAAATTTACTCTCGACTGAATATTTACTGATTCAAAAAAATATTTTTTTATTAAATAAAAAATTAAGAACATGCATGTTATAAAAATATTATTATGATAAAAAAATTATTAATTTTTTTTATAACTACATTCTTTCGTTGAAAATTATCTTAGAAAAATTATTAATAAGTCATGTCATGAAAACTTATTATATTAAAAAAGTTGATATTTTTTGTGGACCTCTCGGAACGTGCATCTTGCAACGAACTTTATTTTTAAAAAAACACACATCTGAGAGTGTGCGTACGTTAAAATCTTTTCTAATCATTATAATTAAAAAATCACTTCATATACCTTGATAGCCGAACATAGCCATATTTTTATGTTGACATAATACAATCTACATATAAGTCTAAACGTGAAAATAATTTTAAATTTTTTTTAAAATTTTATATTTTTTTAATATATTTTTGTTAAATTACATGCATTATATATAATTTGATGCTTTGAATTCGTCAATAAATAATACATGATTAAGAGTTCAAATTTTATTTTTAACTATTTTTAGTGTTTATAAATTATATCAATATTATATTAATTTTTAATAAAATAAAAAATAATTAAAAAATTAAAAATATCATACTAAGTCGACACAGCTTAGTACGAACTCAAATAGATTATATTTAGACCATAGACTAAAAATTCAAATAAAATTCGATACAAGAGTAATATCAAACCTATATAAAAAGTTCAAATTATACTCACCTGAGACGATCTATTGGCACAGATCTGACATTCTTCGATAAAAGTATTCTTCATCTACATTAATTTTTTGTTTTTTTAATCGTGCTTGTTTAACATCGGTTTAAATTTGAGACTTTTTAAGTCTTTGATTTGAAAAGTCCCTTCAACCATTTAGACACCACTTTAATGATTTTCTGAATCTCTTTATTCTATCTTGTATCTTCTAGATCTACTTATTTCTTAGAAAATGAAATTTTGAAAAAAAATTCAAATTTTAGGCATGTGTACATTTCGGACAATGCAGTAAAATTTTAATTTTTTTCGTTATTACAAGTATAATTTATTTCCCATTGTTTTTCATTTATTAGATCAAGAAAATTCTTATAATTAATAAAAAATTTATTACAACGTATTTCTCTAACCTCGTGTGTCTTACCTAACATTCATTAAGCATTATTGAATTCGTGACTACACGAAAAATGTAGAATTATATTTGAAAGGTTAAAATATAGAATATTTATAAATTTTGTTTAAATTAATATTTCAAAATTCCCATAACGTATACCAACAATCCTAAAAAAAAATGTATTTCCTAATTTTCATTTTTATTTTTGTTTTACGTTTCTCAAATTTTTGATGTGTATAAACCTTAAAGGTCAAATCCGGTTAAATGATCTACTTGATATAGAATTAATTTATAATTCTATTTTTACAAAAAGAATAACAGTGTTGGATTGCACACACTTTTAATGGTACTAAGAACTTAGCCATGAAAGCCAATCAATAAATCTTCTAAACTAAAGTTCTCAGACAAGCTAAAAATAAGAATTTAGCTAATACTTGAGGAGGGAACAAGAATTTTTCACTCAAGTCAATACAATCTTAGTTTTCGGCATGCATGAATCTACGAGTTGTGAGTTTAATTCACTTCTTTGCCACCAGATATACTTGGAATCTTGCACCTTGCAAATTAGGTATGAATATTACAGATTATAAATGAGATTATAAGTTAAAGAAAAATATTGATGGTGGTACTATAAGCGAACTTTATGTTCGCTTAGTTGCAAAAGCTTATCTTCGAATACTTGGGTGTTGATTTTTTTGGAAACTTGTTGTTAAACATCCTACCATTAGGATTAGTCTATTTGTTGTTGTTTGTAGAAACAAATGGTAAGTTCATTAGTTTGATGTTAAGTATAATAAATAGCTGTATTGTTATAAGTTATTACATGCTGTTAAAGGCTATCAACGATCTTTGCCAAACTCTCCATACTTGTTACGACAAATTCGGCACAGGGCTAGTGGAGTCACCGTTCAGCCATAGACTCTGGAGGCAGAGCTACGGGGGAGGTTGGGCAGGGGTAGGGCGGATCGACACCGAGGGTTTCGTGTGGAGGGGGCCAATGGGGTGGACCGGCAAAGTGGACTCAGCAGAGGCGGGTTGGAGGGGAGAACGGTCGGAAAGGGGAAGGAGAGGGGAAGAAGTGGAAAGGGGAAGCCGGGAAGGTCCGTCGGTGGAAGGAGAAGGAAAGGACTTCGGAGAGGGGAAGAAAGAGGAACGGTCGGGCGCGGTCGGCAGGCTGAAGAACAGTCAGCGGGCTGAACGATGGCCGAGTGAACAGTTGGCCGACTCGTTCGAACGGTCGGCAAAGGAGTGGAGGCAACGACGGACGGGTGGGATGAGTGGACTGGACGGGACGAGGCAACGACGGGCGGCGAGCGACGGCAACGCGCAGCACGACAACAGTACAAATTTTACCTTACAAATACACCCAAATGTATTCATTCATTCACACCTCACCGTTCCAACAATCAACTCTTCTTCTCTGATTTCACCATTTCCTCTCCTCTCAATCTCTCATCTTCTAATTTCGCTGAAGTCTCCATTTTTCAAAAATTTCAAGTTCCAATTTCGTTTACCGAAAATGGTTCACAACTCTAATCACGATAGTCAAAATATTGATTATTCTGTGCTTCCCGCTCCTTTTGTGTCTGAAGTATCGATAGAGACGATTGAAGTATCGACGTCATTAGTTCTGCAAAAGAAGTTTCGAAATTTTTTTCAATTTAGTCCAAGTATACGATCAAAATGAAGACTATACGGTACTGTAGAAGAGAGAACATATTACAATATCTATAATGTTAACTTCTCATATAAAATCTCTAATGATAGAAGTTATTTAATTAGGTATGTTACGACATGTAGAGGTAAAAATAAAATTATTCAAATTCAATTATTATTATCTATTTAGTGTAATATTTGTTTTTGGAGTTATGATCTTAAAAAAGTTAAGGAATTATATGTTAAATTTGTTTGTACCAATAATTTACCTATTAATTTGAGAGATAATGAACATTTTGATAAATATATTAGGAAAACTTATTGTTTACAATATAAACATATTTTTAGGAACACTATACGATTTGATATTATTGAAACTTTTAATAAACTTAGATTAGAACTTATTAATATTATGAATACTATTATGACTTGTATAACATGTACATTTGACATTTAGAAGGGTAGAACTAAAAATTGTTATATTATTATAACTGCTCTTATATTGATAATGATTGAGTTTTAGAGAAAAAAAAAAGATTTAGAAAATTTTCATATTCACACACTGTTGATTTTTTTTTTAATAATATTATGAAATTTTTTGATTTATATGGAATTAGAAATAAAATTAGTAATATTACTTTTGATAATGCTACCGATAATACTGTAACTATTCTAATGTTTAAAAGTAGAATAATTTTACCATCTGATTTTGGTTTATTTTATCAAAAATATATGTGTTATATTATTAATCTTATTGTACAAGTTGGTATTACAGAAATAAATATATATATTGAAAATATTAGAGATGTCGTAACCTTTATCACAAGTTCAGGTAGACATCAGATAGAATTTGATTATATTTGTGATTTATATAACTTAGTATGTAAAATATTTTCTATTGATGTCCAACGAAAGTAAAATTTTTTATATTTAATATTAAAAAGTTGTTTACAAGAATCAATAAAAACTTATTATAATAGATATTTTTCTGATTACAACAAAAAATTAACAAATGATAATTTTAAAATTGTTTAATATTTTGTTGAATTTTTTAAATTTTTTTATAATGTAACTAGATTATTATAAAGTGTTTATTATTTTACTTCTATTTTAGCATTACATTCTTTATACGAAATTTCTCTAGTTTTTAATAAATATAAAAATTTTGAATTTTTTTCACTAATGGTAAATAAAATGAAAGAACATTTTTTTAAATATCGACAAGAAATTCCATCATTATATATTTTGAATGCTTGTTTAGATCCCAGGTGTAAAATAAAATATATTAGTAAATTAATAAGAGAAATACAAAAATGTTTAAGTATACATTTAAGACTAAATACACAAATAATAGAAGAAAATTTAAATGAAATGTTTAATTTATATTGTTATAATTCTTAATAAATAAAAAAATGTACTTTTGTAAAGTTGCACACTTGCACATATTGTATGTTATTTAAATGTTTGATGATTTAAGTTTATTAATGAATAATAAATAGTTTGACTTGATTGTTCAAATCTACCATTTTAAGTTTTAACTATACATATAAATTTATAAATTATATTTTTAAAAATAAATTTTTAAAAAATAAAACCGTGTCAGGCCTGACATGGTCCATTGACATGTATATTGTCATTAAAAGGATTCTATGATATTTGAAATGAATTATTATTGACTCTCTAACTTATACTTCAAGCCTTTCCAAGCTTAACTAGTTTTAGTGATGCAAATTATGCATTCTCTCTGTTAAATAATGCTGCTAGTATTGTTGTTATTGGGTTCTTTTTATGCTTGTTTCTATTGTTGAGCATTAATGGTTAAGTAACATAATTGTGAGAATAACCACTTTTTTATCCCATCTTTGTTGATCATCACCATCTTACTCTACTTCTGAACCAACTGTTGCATCTATTAGATGCTCAACCACAACTTTGTACTGAGTGTGCTTGGTAACGCAATTCCTTAACACTTATTACTGTAGAGTTCTGAAGCTGCATGATAAAATTATCAAACACCTCTAAGTTATTCTGCTATCATATCATAAAAAATCTAAATCTGGCATTTTAAAAGGCATTGTGCAGAACCAATTTATGATCACAATTTATCATGCCAAACTTATTTGTTACACATCTTTACCAAAGCATTTAATCGAGAGAATGAATAATTTCAACCAAGTAATATCATAGTTCTTGAATGCTCATTTCAGAATGGCAGAAGATAGAAAAGAACCATAGAAATAAGAGAGAAGAAAGCCTGCTCCTGTTAAGAATTAACCAAGCGGTGTATCATCAAATAACATTTTTTGGTTGAATTCTCAAACTTAAAGCTCTTCACTTTTATCAACATCATCATCACCATCAAAGCCTAAGATTAATGGCAGTCATTGCCTAACAATTTCAATCACCCCATGCTAATCATCAGTTTCAGACCTGATGCTTCAATATGCTAGAGACCTAAAAAACCAAATCTAGAAATCAATTCTTTTCCACAAACCGTCTGCCTTTGAAAGAAAGTAGGCATGGCAACTGGCAGGGAATATTTCTTATTCAATTAAGCTTGACCTCACTACTTAATTCATGGCCCTAAGCATATGGCATGATTGCTCCAAAGAAGGGCATGGAGACAGCTCTCACCACTCCTTTGACAGCAAAACACCATGGAATCTTAAATCTCTTTACCTAATACAGGACCTACAAGTAGCAAAAAGAAACCAGCACCAAGAAGTGGGAAAAAGATGAAAAGCAATGTGCTTGACAACTGCAAGTACTGGAGATATACCAACACAATTAGAGCCCTGGTTCTCTTTCAAGTTCCTTACAACAGGAGGCAAAAGAACAAACAGCAAGAACCCAAAGCAAATAAATCAACATTTTTTTTTTCTTTGATCTGGCATCCGAAAATGGAAGTCAGCTGCGGGTGGCCAGGATTATCTCTCCATAACTTCAAAATTTCCAACAGATATTATACTATGCAGAGAACTCACCATCCGGAGGTGGGTCTAAGTTGGTCGGACTGTGGTGAAATCTTACCACGATACATGTGATGTTGTCACCACTGCCCCGTGTGAAGGCAATCTCTGTCAACTTTCGAGCTGCAGCTTCTGGCTCTTCCTCTGCTCTTGCAAGGGATACCGCATCCTTCATGAAAAGAAACAGTCAACATCACAAAAGGAAGGATTGGTGCGAATGGAAGTTCATACATTCAGATTCATGCATATAAAGATAGTCAGGACCGATAACTTGATAAGCATATGCTGCAAAAGAAATATGACAATGGCATAGTAACAAGGAATAACTGACCTCATTTGGTACCACATCCCATAGACCATCACTTGCAAGAACAAGCAATTCCAAGTCATTTTCAACCTCTTGTTCCTGTCAAACATGATAGAGACGGGTCAAATTGCTTCAAGCCATGGTGGTTGCTTCTACCAAATACTTTCAACAGATGCAACCAACTACAATAGCCTAGCTGACTAGCAGTGTTAAGTATTCATAATTTCCATCCTAATGTACGCAAAAACTACAAATATCAAAAAAGACACTACAAATATCAAAAGAAAGACTAATGAATAAAAATCGAAAGTAGTAACAAGGATTTATGCTATCCTATTGTTATGCTAACCAATATATGATGCATCCAAAATAGAAATTGCCCACTAGTTTTACACTATAAAAAGCATATGAAGCACAAAAGATGTGCAAGTTAATGAATAAAAATCGAAAGAATTTCAAATTCACTACTTTATGGCATTCAGTAAAATGTGATACACTGGTAGGACGAACTTAAAGAAAATAAAAAATTGAGCAACCAAATGTCTGGGAGAGAGCAACCATGCTTTTCACAATTGTTTACCATAACTAAGGCCAATATTTTCTATCAGAACGTTGGGTTTTCAATTGTAAACAAGCCAATAACCAAAATTATGTAATCTTGAGATACCAAAACTTTTGGAACTGTATACAAAACTTCAATCGTGCTCGACATATTACGACCAATGAAGAGTAGAAGAGATGCGAAAATATACTAGCATAGAAAATTATGAAAAAATGATAGTTATTATGATCCCATTCTCAATATGGACATATAGATGGCATATGGTACTCTTGATTCTTGACCGAACAACTTATCCCAGCTCATGACACGAAATTAAGGAAAAATGATAGTCATTTATGAACCTAATCTCCATGTGGACTTGTAAACTAATGCAATATATTGTGTTGCTTCTTGTCTAAACAGCATATACAGCTTAATGCTTGAGCTGCTATGAAGTTTATGGATATTTTAGCATTACCATCAACTGGATAAATAAATTTGGCACTCCAAGTTGGCAAATATCCTTGATGTTTTTGTGGTATTTGACATCACAAAATTTGGTTTGGTAATACAAGTATATTTCATCTAATGTTTGATACAACCCTCTGAAACTGGTATTGTATAACTGAAAACAAAATACATACAGATATTTTCAGTACATAAATTCAAATCAAAATCAAAATCAGGTATACTTCATCAAACCATCACACAAACAGAAGCTTCCTGTTGCATAAATTTGACTACATAATTATATGCTTAAAAGATACCGTTTGTCAGGCCAAAACATAAGGTGAGCAAATGAACCAAGCCAAGCAAGTCTTGGCAGAAGTGGTAAAAAGAAGCATCCCATGCAAACTTAGATTACACTATGTGGAAAAACTTAAGAACTGGAGAAATGCTAATGTGAGACCGAGAAATGTATCTACCTGTATCTCTGGCTCTGCCACAACAAATTGTTTCAGTAGACGATTGCCAAAGGCACGAGACATTGCCAGCACACCACCTACTCTCCAGGTGCCTGTGGACATGTCGATAAAAAAGTTATATGTCATTATTATGATTTTTCCAATATTTTCATATCAAAATCTAGGACAAGTAAAATCCTTTCAACATACGTCAAGATCAAAATCCTAAATATGGGATGTGCTGATAGTTTTAGAATACAAATTACCAGCCCACATAATAATTCCTCCAGCATTTTCAATCCTTTTGCGCTCATCACTCCTGTTTGGTTTGTGATCATCAGACAAAGCTATGGCTGATAAGAAACAAAGGAAAACATTACAAAATTATAAATGAAATTTTGAGGGGTATACCCTAATCTTCCAGAATACTATTAAGACAAAAAAAAAAGGCTGAAATGCTATGACAAGAATATTTAGAGAATTGAGAAATCCCGAAACATTCAAGAGATGCACGAAAATCAACCAGGATGATGGAGAAAGTCCAATAAATATGTAACTAAAAAATATTAGAAACTTGGATAGGGAGAATTTGTTGTAAAACGTTTTAAAAATGCACTAATTGACATATAAATGCTGTTCCTCATGTGTTTAACATCTCACCTTTCCCTGCCTTTGATATCACAGCACGAGAATCTCCAACATTTGCCACATACAATTGTTTTCCAACCAACACTGCAGTTGATGCGGTGGAACCATCATCCCTAAAAGTGTTCCTTTCTGCATCCAAAAAATCAGAATCTGTCTTCTGATATGTTTCATCTGCAACAATAGCCACACAATTAGTTCGCTAAACAAAGCACAACAAATCCAACCTAAACATAAATACAAGTCTAGAATCACACTGATTCAACAGAAATCATACTTATTGCCTTTTTGGTGTCTTCCATGAACTGTGGATGCTTAATAAGATTCTCAAACAAGTGTTCCTTCAGGTACTCAGCAGCACGCGATCCACCATGACCTTCATTGTTAAAACCAATGCGGACTCTTTTTTGTAAGCAACAAAATTGGCTACAATGCAACAAGATAAAAGCATCGTACCATCAAATATCCCAAAGAGACGAACGTTTTGACCATCAATCTCAAATTGCTTCACATCAAAGAAATCCTCCATCGTTGCCCTCTTGCCTCTAAAACTAGAGTATCCACAGCTCAACATCCCATCCTCACTGTGATGCAAGAATTGCATCGTAAACACAAACAACAACATAGTTTCATAAAAACACCAAAAGAAAACAGATACTACCATCTCTGATGATTCAATTACCTCTTCCACCCACCACTGGTATACCCACCATCCTCCCCATTCTCCTTGTCCGGCAGAGCATTGAGCACGACACCAGGATCCTCGGATGAGCTCGAATCGACCATCATCCTTGCAATTAACCTTATCTTGCGACAAATCCGGGGAAAACGGAACCAAGACCTCAAAAACAAGTCCTGCTCTGGCCTCCTCAGGTGCTCCCTCGCTCCAGAAGGGAACCCACCAAAGCCAACCGTCCTGAACACAAAACTCCTGACACTAGCATTGCATACCATCTAACACACCCTCCAATTAGAAGCTATATCGCCAACAGACCACTCGGCAGCAAATGCCAGAAACACGACGGGAACAACGAAAAAGACCAAAACTTTAGCTACAAAAAGCAAAAAAGTACACCTCAGAAACTTCGGGTGCATAAAAAAAAGGCTCCGACTTTCTCACAGGAACACCACCGATCTCTCAAAAACCATCACTGGCACTCCGGGAACCAGACGATTCGGATCTGGGTACCTCTCCAACTCCAAAAAAAAGGAGAGGAACGATGGGAAGATCCGACCTTTTGGATTGTTTCAGTGGAGATCCAGCAGGTGGATGGTCGTGGTTGCGGTGGCGGTCCGCCGGAACCCTACATGCGCTTGGAGGAAGAAGAGATAGGAGGACATCGGAGAATTCGAGCTTTAAAACACGGGAGAGAAAGAAGGTAAGCACACGAGGGGCGGCCGCCTGTGGAGTCGCCACCAGGTGACTCGTACGTGGAGTGCTGGTGGTGTCATCTCCGCCGTTGGCTTCCTGCGGAGGACCCCGTGGCTTGACACTGGCCGTTGGATTCGACCCAATATTTTTAATTTTCAAACATATTACTGTCTGTCATTTAGTTCAAAAAATGTTTAGGGTGGAGGTAATTTCTAAGATAAAAATACCCAAAAACTTTGAAGTAGCACAGAAGAAGGTGCATGGTTAGCAAAACAGAGCCTTATAAAATTGATGACAAAACCAAGAGCTATATAAACCAAAAGTGGGTGTGGATACATAGCTAGCTAGAATATAAGATTTCCAATCTTAACTATCAATATTTTGTTGTTGTGTGACACCTAGGATTTTAATGGTTAACATGTTAGACTCGAAGAATTTTGAAATTTCTATATATAAATTTTTATTTCATAATTTATTATATAATTTTAACATTATTTACAAAATTACTTTCAAATATAACGCATCATTACCGAATGAATTAGAGAGGTGAAATTGTGTGTACTTGTGTGTGGAGGACATTATCTTTCAAAAATTTTACCTTTATGCATGTTTACGTTAGGAACTTCAATCTCAATCTTTCATCTGATCAATTTGTCCAATGGTTGGATCATTTCTTGGACAAAACAGAATCTCCTTTTTTTTCTTCATTCTGATTTACACAAACTCATCACTTTTACACATTGCTTTCTTAATTTTATTTTTGAACTTTTGCACAAACCTTTCCAAGACTTAGACAAGCAAATGACTCATGAATTACAATCAAATTGTAATATTATGTGTCTGTAATACATGTAGCCTCGTTTGATTTCAGGTGCCTAATAAAGATCTTGAGCTGCATTAAAAAAAGAAGTGAAAACAAGCATGAATGCAAGTAAGGCTACTTCAAAACTTTTGAATTTGAGTTAGATTGAACTATTCAAGAGATTACAATGAGGAACCCTAGTTTTGAAGTTAGTTCTTTTCGAAAATAAATCAAAGTTAAATTAAATTGGTTAGTGTTTTGGACCCTACCTTGAACTTTTGTGGTTGCATTGATGAACAAAATTAAATTTGGTTTTCAAGGTTGTTTTTTTATTTTTAAATTTGATGATATCCTATGACAAAAAATCCATGAAGAAAATTACCCAAAATAGCTTTTCTATTTTGTTTGAAACCTAATGCAAAAATATTATCAACATGCCAATACTTTTGCAAGGGCACTGAATAAATAATCTTCACTTCAGGGAAAATAAATAAAAAAATAAATAATCTGCAAACATATGGACCTTGGCCACTGGCACATGAGCTCTCCTCAGTCTTTCAAACAAAAAATGAGAATGAGACCCTTGACTTGCAACTATGGTGGGCATCACCACATCCGCTCGTCTCTCTCTTTCAATCCACCAAATCTCTTTACCAAGCATTTTCTGTCACATCTATTCTTGATAGAGATTTTTTCTTGGCATTCGGCTTCTGTGGAGATCGCAAAATCCATAATATCAGCAACAGTTAAATAAATACAATCCTCAAAAAGTTGGGATGCCTGATGAGTTCCCTGGATGAATTATTATCAACTAAGTTGAAGAGAGGCATCTGTTTGTTGAAGTCTGGTACAACATCACCATCTAGGAAGATGAAGCTAGGTGGAGGAGGTGTCATTGTGCAGATTTCAGCATTCAGAGATTGATAAACATATCTGCTTATCTGTTTCAGAATCATTGACAATAACAACTACATGTTGGTCACTATAACTTCGATCTTTCCTTCCATTATCAGCATCAAAGTGGTAACTTTCTGGTGCTAAAGGTGTTCATGCTTATTCTCTCTGTGTTTATTGTAGCTCCAAGAATTGCTGCTTTAAGCTTCAAATTAAAAAAAAATATTTGCAGTCCACATCAGTATTCAGCAACTGCCCATGCATCTCCTATTCTATACCGCTGAAAATTGGATAAATTCACTTTTGCTCATACCACAAGATTGCTTATAGTGAGATAGAAAATTCAAGAAATTTGTTGATCAATGCAGTCAAACTTTTGCATGCAATACGTTGGATGTGTGGGAAGTACTGAAGATCGAACACAATGATCACTTGGTCAACAAAGGAGGTGACACAGTGGCAATGAAAAAGGAAACCCCAATAATATTATTCATCAAGCTTAGATGTTCTCTGAAAATAAATCGTATATATACAAGAAAGTGTAGATCTAGACAAATTGAAAATTCGAATCTGTTTGACAACATGAAAAAAAGCTAACCATACATAGTAATACTAGCTATACAAGTTAATACTTGATCTCCCTAACTAAAGAGAAAATGTCAGTGACTCTAGTTTATAAAGAAAATGTTGAAAAATATGACAATTCAATGACTTAGCATGCTATAATTAGGCGATACCTAATAAATTTATCATGAACAAAATGACAATAAATTTTATATGTTTAGTATTCTTTGCAATATAGATAGCAACCACATTATTGTAATATATTGTAATGGGAGATGAATGAATAACCTATAGGTTAGCAAGAAGGGCATGAAGCCATTTCAATTCACTTATAGTGGTTACTGATGGTCTATATTTAGTTTCAATAGATGACTAAGCAATTGTTGATTGTTTCTTGGATTGCCACGACACTAGAAAATTACCAAAAAATATAGAATAACCAATTACTAGACGCCAGCATCTTATCCAATTAGCGTCACAATACACTTTCAACCATAATGGGCTATTGGATTGAAGTAAAATTCCATTGCTAGGGGAGTTTTTAAGATAGCAAAGAATTTGCATAACTCCTTTCAAATAACTTTCATTAGGTGCCTCCATGTGTAGACACCTTGCTTTGGATGCTTATTGGCCAGTTCTTTTTAATTTCTACTCAAAATTCATATTTTTTATTTTGCTTAAACCTACTTGAATTCCATCCAAAAACACCATCGAAATCTCCATTAGTTCCAACCACATGTGGCTATATCCTTGTCGCTGGCCACAAACAACCTCCTTTCCAAACAGTGCTGTTGCCACCACCATCTCTTATCATCATCCCAGCTTAACTCTATGTTGTGCTGCTGTTTAACTAGAGTGAAGTTACCCTGTCCGAAATTTGTGTTGTGCCATGCTGTCATTCATTTGACATGTGACGGAGCAATGGGCAGCCTTGTCTGAAAACTAGGTAGGAAAGCTCAAAGTTACCAAAGTTAAAGGAGACAGACTATTTCCATTGGTCTAGTGCCTTTGAGACTTTTGTGGTGTCTCAAAAGTCTCAAATGAAAGAACAACACTTGGTAGACGATCATCCCTCAAATGCCAAAGCAACCAACTTTGTAGTGTGAAGAGTTACCGATCACATTGTCATTTCATGGATCCTCAACAGAGTCGAGGACAATATCATACAAAGCATTTCTTGCCAACATTTGGCCAAGCAAGTGTGGGAGATGCTTTGTGCCGCCTTTGAAAACGAATAGAACATCTCCTATGTTTGTGAGGTAAACGAGCAACTCTTCTTCCACAAACAAGGAGAGACTCATTTGTGCACTTGTTTTATAATCGACATCACACACTCCTAGACGATTCTTTATAAGTAGAAAATGCATATTTTCATACATTTATTTAAGTGTTATGATCATATATTTTAGTTATTGAGATGATTTTGTGTTTTATTTCTTATTTTGAGTTAGTTTTATAGTTGATTGCATTTATGTATTTTTACAGTTATGTTGTTGAAAAATGCAATCAATTAAATGATTTGTGCATTTGAATTATTACATTTGGATTATTGCATATGGGTTATTGTATATTTTATGTTAATGAAAAATACATAAGTTTTATTGATTATTACACATGTGCTATTATCTTTTGCTAAGTATGTAATAGATTTTTAATGAAAAATGAAGAGAAAAAAATAGTAGCCATTGGATGTATCTTGAAATTTTCACCAAGTGATGTCATTATTTAAATGATGCAAATGAAATGCTACCCACGCAAAAGTGCAAAGCAAAGCAAATGGACAAAGCATCTACGATCTTCGTTGTGTAATAAAGCAACCAATACTTGATGAAGCATAGGACGTGCATTGAGGTGGCTACACAAAATGCCATTTGAGTGATTCTTCGATTATAAATTCAGCACCACATATGAAAGCAAAGGAGAAAAGATCCCCATTTCTTTCATCGTGCAACCAGTGGCCACCTTCCACTTTCTACCCCTTCCTTCCATCTTCACCTCCCCCTCACGAGCTCAAGGAGAAGCTCTTCATGTTAGGTTGACACCAAAAACAACAGCACTTCCTGAAGAGCACAAGGTCAAGGCTTACAACCCCATTTGTGGTTGGAGTACTTGGTGGTGATGTCTTTGGAGAAGTGAAATTGGTGTGATCGTAGTGCTATGAAACTCGTGAGATTCACTTTCCATATTAATTTTCTCTCATTTAATTTTGTAATACAGTAGTTATATATTTTTATTTTAGGAGTTTTAGGTTAGCTCTTATAAGAATCAAGAGAATATATTATTTCTTCTGTAGTTTTTGTCATTGTATGATGGTTACAATTTAAGATATCAATATATATGTTATTTTATTTTCTCTAAAATCTAAGTTTAAAACCTACTTCCTGGTAGATCAACTCATATTTGTCATTGTCTACACAAGATATCGTGTACTTACGATTATTACTTGAAATTAATTTTTCCGAATAAGTTTTTGGCATAGTAGGTGCTATTTTTATGTAGATTTTTCTTGTTAAAACTGTTTAGAGCTTATTGATATTTTTCTATTGCGATTAGTAGTATTTTCTGAAATTACAGATGGATAGTAGATTTTATTTTTCTGAAAATGCTTTTGTTCCCGTTTGTGACTTTTGTCATATTAAAGGTCATAAAATTATTGATTGCATATTTTATTTAGTAGTTCAAAATCAAGATAAATGCACTCAAAAATGTACTAGATGTAATATGTATACTCATACTACAGATGAGTGTTTATAGCCTTTAAACTTGAGTGTATTTGGTCAAGCAACAAATCAACTGAGCCTAGTAAAAATTGAAAACAATGAAAATTGAAGAATTAGAAAGAAATAAGAAGTAAAAAGATTTAATTTTCAAATTAGAAGCTTTAGGAGACTTGTGTGAGGAAATTACTTGGAAAATTCAACAAGAAAATGGTTTAATAATTGAAAATGAAGAAAATTATTGTGTAACGATTACTAAAGATAAAGAATTAATTAATGATTTCGTTAAAGAATTAATTTCAGACACTTCTGTAAATCAAGAAAAATTTGTAAAAGTAATTGATCGGAAAAATGAAGAAGAATTAAAAGAAAATGAAAAAGTAAAAGATATAGAAGAACCAAAAGAAAATAGATTAATTTACCTCCACGTAAGGAAAATGTTAAAGAACATATAGTGGAAGAAAAAGAAGTTAATGAAAAAGAAGATTCTAATGATAAAATTGAATAAATTGAATATGAAGATGAAAACATTATGAAAGAAAGTAATTTGGAAGAGAAAGAAGAAGATAACGTTCCTTTAAATTCTATAAAATATTAAAACTTTTAGAAGATGAAGATGATATGTTTGAAGAGGTTATTCAAGAAGAAATCATAAATATTTCCAATAAGGTTGAATTAGAAAAGAAAAGTAAAGAATTGGATATAGATTTAGAAGATGTTCAATTAAGGTAGATTTTTAATTCTTCTGTTAATTCTACCAATTGCCCTAATCAACAAAAACAAAAATTAGAATTAAAATTTCTAAATGAGATTTTGAAATATAATTTTATGGAAGAGAATTACATCCAGTCATTGATCAATTATGTAAAAAACCAATTAAAAGGAAAATTTGGAATATAGATGCTTGTTATATTCCTCCTCCTAGAGTTGTCAAGAGTCTTCATGGGTATGACAAGAAATCAATTTTGGAGTTATCCATGAAAGGAAAAGTTGACTCCGTGGCTTTCTTTTTAGTTTTTGCTTTTGATTTGCTTGCTTTTATGATAATAATAATGTTGCACTTTGCTGGTATTTGCATTGACAAACCAATTGACTTGCTCGTAAACCACTAGAGGCATGGGAGTATGGGTTCCACACAAGCATTTCTTTTTGTTTACTTTGTTTTGTAGTTAGTTTGTAGTTAGTTTTTCTTTCCTTTAGTTCTTTAGGGGTAAGTTCTGTGTGCCATATTTTACATTTATACATTTTGAGTGTTAATGGAAATATGTGTTTCATTATTTATCTTTTCCCTATTAAATTATGATTATAATGTAGCACGTTTTCTCTCTATTGACTTGAATATATCTTGTATGCATGCTCATATCATTTTTACTTTAAGCATAATGTTAAGTTAAATAAAGAAAAGATAGTTCTAAATTTTGCTTGTTTGCTATTCTCTTATGCATGTTACTCAATCTCCATTGTATGCTTTTGGGAATACAACTTGTACATGCATATAATTTGTACTAACATGCAGGTATAGGGGGAAAGACAAGATTTAATGTTGCAACACATATATGTTATTTTCTTTTTTTTTAAAAAAAAGGGGTTTTGCAGGTTTTCAATTCAAAAAGGAATATTATATTTTAAAAGCACATAGGTAATTCTTTTATTGGACTTCGTGGTGAGTACAAGTATATCTCCTTCCTTTTTTATTTCATTTGTCCATTGAATTATATTGCATTCATACATTGTGGACAATGTAGAGTTTAGGCAGGGGGGAGGTATTCAAATTTTGAAATCAAAATTTAAAATTTTTGAACTATGTTGATATTTTATCTTGTCAATTGCCATGAGATTCTGGAAGTAAAAGATAAGGTTTTTTCTTTTAGAGAAGATTTGAAGGAAGGACTCATCTTTGATTTGTCTCTAACTTGAGTTGTGGTGAAAAAAAAAATCTTTGCAAGCTGCTTTTGAATTATCTTTAATCTTTATGCACTCATTTCACTTACACGTGTGTTCCAAGGTTTAAAGGAAGTAGAACAAGGTTACTCATTCCAGTTTAGAACAATTTGCCTTTAATGTAACTCCTGGGGTTGTTTCACATTGAAGGCAAATTGTTCCAAACTTTAGCAAGAAAATATCAATGAGCTCTAAACAATTTTAACAAGAAAAATCTAAGTAAAAATAGCACTTGCTTTCCCAACAATAACACCAAAAACTTGTTTGAAAAAATTAATCTCAAGTAATAATCACAAGTACACGGTGTCTTATGTAAACAGTGACAAATAAAGGTCAATCCACCAAGAAGTAAGTTTTAAACTTAGATTTTAGAAAAAATAAAACATATATATTGATATTTTAAACTGTAATCATCATACAATGACAAAAACTGCATAAGAAATAATATCTTCTATTGATTCTTATAAGAACTAACCTAAAACTCCTAAAACAAAAATATATAACTACCATATTACAAGATTAAATGAGGGAAAATAGATATGGAGAATAGATCTCACGAGCTTCACAGATCTTCTTCTTTTCTAGCACTGTAATCACATTGACTTCACCTCTCCAAGGACATCACCACCAAGTACTCTAACAATGAATGAGGTTGCAAACCTTGACCTCGTGCTCTTTAGGAAGTGCTACTACTTTTGGTGTCGACCCAACATGACGAGCTTCTCCATGAGCTCATGAGGGAGAGGTGAAGATAGAAGCAAGGGGCAGAAAGTGGAAGGTGGCTGTTGGTTGCGCGAGGAAAGAAATGGGGATCTCTCTTCCTTTGCTTTCGTGAGTGGTGTTGAATTTATAATCGAAGAATCATGTAAATGGCATTTTGTGTGGCCACCTCAGTGTACGTCTCGTGCTTCATTACACAATGGAGATTGTGGATGCTCCATCAATTTGTTTTGCTTCGTCTTTTTGCGTGGACAGCATTTCATTTGCATCATTTAAATAATGACATCACTTGGTGAAGATTTCAAGGCACATCCAATGGTTACTATTTTTTTCTCTTCATTTTTCATTAAAAATCTATTACACACTTAGCAAAAGATAATAGCACATGTGTAATAATTAATAAAACTTATGTAACTTTCATTAACATAAAATATGCAATAACCCATATACAATAATTCAAATGCACAAATCATTTAATTGTTGCATTTTTCAACAACGTAACCATAAAAATGCATTAATGCAATCAACTATAAAACTAACCCAAAATAAGAAATTAAACACAAAACCATCTTAATAGCTAAAATATATTATCATAACACCTAAATAAACTCATAAAAATATGCATTTTCTACCCGTAAACAATGATCTTGACGTATATTAACCCTATGTTATTGATATTTCTACACAGAAAAGGTATCATGAAAAGTTAGGTGTCACTCTTTTCTCAGTAGGACTTTGACTAGATCTCTCCTCTTAGATTTGTGAATAGATCTTAGTTGTAAACATGATTCCATCCCTTCATACCACCTTTAACAAAGTATTAAGGGTTTCAACATCTGTTCCACCTCAGCCAACCAAGGCAACAACCTTAACAATCCCTTCTGTTACATGTGCTCCAAATTCAAGCTGCTCACGATGTGGAAAAGGACGTCAAGGTGGCCAGTCTAGAACCCCATGCTTTTATTGTGGTAAGACGAATTACCTCTCTAACAAGTGTTGGGACAAATTTAGTTGTCCAGCAGCCACACCTTCAGCCCATATTGCCTCTTCAAATGTGGCAACACATAATGTGGCCTCTCAAGCTCCTCCAACTCACACAGTATAGGTCTCTCAAGCAAATTATGATGAGCTTATGATTCTCCATGATTAACAAAATAGTAAGGCTATAATAGCCCACGTCCTCTCATATGGCATACAAGCCTTTCATCTCATGATAATTCTTGGATAATAGAATTTAGAGCCTCAAATTATATGTCTAATAACTATTTCCTTTTTACCCATATAACTGAAATTTCAATATTAGTTCTGTGACTTTAGCTGATGGGTATAGTTGTCTTGTCAATGGTGCAAGCACTATGGACATCACCCTAAGCATATCTTTTGAGAAAGTTCTCTATATTCCCAATTTTCTAGTTAATTTGTTGTCTATTAGTGCTATTACTAAACATCTATATTGAACAATTACATTTTATCTCTTTTATTACACTTTTCTGGATGGGGAGCAGAATTGGTTTAAACCTTGATGGTGGTCATTGGGTATATACATTTGCTAGAGATGATATTCCTTAGGGGATTGCCTCTATGGTTGTATTTGGTGATTCTAGTTTGCTATGACATTGTTGCCTAAGGCACTCATCTCTTGGAAAGCTTCATGAAGCTATTCCTTAGGTTTCTATCAATCCATTTTAATGTCATCTTATATTATGAGTAAGTAGTTTTATGCTACCTATAAAACTCGTGACTTGTCTTCTGTTCCTAATCCTTTTGATTCAATGCATTGTGATATTTAGGGATCTTCTAAGGTTGTCTATTCAAGGATATCGTTATTATGTTATTTTTGTTGAAGATTTCTCTAGTGTGTCTCGGATGTATCTTTAAAAAAATCAACATGTCTTTAATGTAATATGCAATTTTTTTAATGAAGTTTAAACTCAATTTGGTATCACTCTCAAACTTTTTCATACGAATAATGCCTTAGAATTTATTCAATTTGATGTTGACTCTTTTTGTACTCAGTAAGGATCATTCATCATATTTACGCACACATCTCTCAACAAAACAATGTTGTTAAACGTAAACATCATTACCTTCTCAATGTTACTTGCACCTTTTTAGTTGAAATGAATGTGCCAAAATACCTTTCATTTGAAGCAAATGCTACTACCTCCTATCTTATCAACCATAAATCTTCTTTCCATTTAATGTTTCTCGCTTGAACAAGACTTGTTCTCTCTTGCTCCTGAGGTTTTTAGGAGTACAACTTTTGTTAAAAATCTTACTGTTGGACTTGACAAGCTTGCCCTTGATCCATAAGTGTGTTTTTTTGTTAGTGACTCTTGAACTCAGAAGGAATATCATTGTTATCATCATTCTACATGTCGCTACTTGGTCTCTACTAATATGATTTTCCTTGAAGATACTCTTTATTTCTCCTCTTCTAAGGATGAGAATATCTCCACTTCTCTTCCCTAACCATCTTTTATTGATCCTCTTACTCTTCCTACAGGTTACTCTAAGGTGCCTAGCATATCTGCTCCTACACCACCACTCAATTATCATAGACGACACTACTGTATGTCTCCATCGACATATGTTGAGCCACCTCCTCCACTAGATGCAAGTCAACATCCCTTAACCTTTCTATTGCCCTTTGTAAAGGTACGCATTCATTTACCTTACATCTCATCTCTCACTTTGTTTCCCATGCCTCTCTTTCACCTAAATATAAATGCCTTGCCTTGCCCTATTTTCAGAATCTCTTCCTAAGAATTATCATAAGGCTCTTACCCTTCCCAAGTAGAAGTATGCTATGGATAAGGAAATGTAGACCCTCATTATTAGAGGAACATGGGAGGTTGTCACTTGATCACAAGATGCTCTCGTAGTTGGTTGTTGTTGGGTCTTCACTTTAAAACACCCTCTGAATGGGACTATTGCTTGCCACAAGGCTCGTCTCATTGCTCGTAGCTTCACGTAGACCTATGAGATGAACTATGTTGAGACATTTTCCCTAACCGAATGTTAGTAATAGCTTCCTTTATGGTAATCTATAGGAAGAGGTGAAGAATTAGGTCTATAGGTTAAAAATGACTATTTATGGACTCAAATAGAGTCCTTAAGCATGGTTTGCAGAGTTTAGTTTTGTTATGCTCTCCCATGACTTTAAGAAGTATGTAGTTGGCAATTTTATGTTTGTTTGGAGATGAGCACTTGGATACACTATACTTGCAATGTATGTAGATGATGTATTATTGATAAGCAATGATTTAACTAACATTCATGCAACTAAAGCCTTCCTTGTACAACATTTTTCCATCAAAGACTTGAGTAAACCACAATACTTTCTAAGCATAGAGTTTGTTTACTGTAAAGGGAAAATGACTCTTTCACAAAGAAAATATGCTCTTAATTTGTTGAAAGAGAGGTAACTTAGGATGTCTTAGATTAGGGAAAACAACTAGTGTGTTTTCTATTATATGTAGTATATATACAAGTATTTGATCCGATAACCCATTTACATTCATTTATATAATTCTATCTAACACTCCTCCTCAAGCTAAATGATATAAATCAAATAGTTCTAGCTTGTTACATAAACCCTTGAATACACTAGTACCAAGCCTTTTAGTAAAAATGTCAGTAAGTTGTTCGAAAGACTGAGTATAGGGAGTAACTATAGTTACTTTTTCCACAAGTTCACAGAGATAATAGCAATCAACTTTTATATGCTTAGTACGTTTATAAAATGAGTGATTATTTGCAATAATATAGATAGCTTGATTATCACAATGCATGATCATGGGAAGAGGGACAGAAAAACCTAATTCAGTCAACAGATATTTTAGTCATACTATCTTAATAGCAATCTAAGACATCAAGTGGCATTCAACCTCAACACTAGACTTGGAGGCCACATTCTATTTCTTGCTTCTTCATGTCACCAAATTGCCTTCAACGTAAGTGCAATATCCTAAGGTTGATTTCCTATCCTTATCACCTATATAACCTGAATCAGAATAGGCAACAACATGGTTGTGTCCATGTTTGGTGTAAATTAGGCCCTTTCTCAAATTTCCTTTGATATAAGAGAAAAGCCTTATAGCTCCAAGTCAGTGCACCTTCTTAGATTCATGCATAAATTAACTTAATAGTCCAACTGCACACTGATGAAATCCATGAGATAGTATCACAAAATTGAGTTTGTCAAACCACAATCTAGGGCTCTACTTAAGCCCATAAATTGCTTTCTTCAACAAATAGACATGTGTCTCTTCTTGAACAATATACTCAAGAGGTTACTCAATATAAACAATCTCCTTTAGGTCATCATAAAGGAATGCATTACTAACATCTATCTAGGTCAATTGCTAGCCATTATTTATGGCAAGAGATAATAACACTTGAATGGAATTTATGCAAGCCACTAGGAAAAACATCTCATCATAATCAACTTTATACTTCTAAGTAAAACCACAAGCCACAAGTTGAGCCTTGTAGTGGTCCACCAAGCCATATACCTTGTGTTTCAAGGTAAAAACCCAATTGCTCCCAACGATATCGATCGAGGAATGAGTCCATGTCCTTCTATTATGTAAAACTTGCATTTCTTGATTTATGGCAGCTTTCCACTAAAGTAGTGAAGGGGCCACCATATAGTGCTTGGGGATAGATTCTGATGGTGTGGCAAGGGAACCATAGGAAATATAATTAGAAATAGGATATGAAAGGATCGATTTGAACTATTAGAAGGGGGTGAATAATGAGTTCTTAATTTTTATAAGATTTATTACAAGTATGTGCTCAAATAAAAAAGCAAATGAAAATGAAGTACATAAGAGATTTTTAAATAGTTCCCCAACTGAGTATGTCTACCTTCAAGCTATACAAGTTTGAATATACACTAAATCACTATAAATCAAATACAAGTGAATGTTTTTGGTCAAACACTTTAACCAACTACAAATAGGAGTTTATGGTTCAACTCCCCAACTAAACAAAACCAAGTGTTTATGGTTAAACACCTCAACCAACATCAAATGTAAATACATGAGCCTTTAAATCTTCCTTGTAGGTTCTTTATCATGTCTTACCTCTTGATGTCCATCAATCTTCAATTCTTCATCTTCACAAGGTTCCTTCTAATATACATAGTAATGTACATTACATATTATCTCTCTTTTTGATATCATTAAAACCTATTACATATAAGTTATAACAAAAGTAGCAATCATAACAACATCAAACCAAAACATTTGGGCACACACATCTCAACCAACAAGGTGCAAATACCATCAAGAATGTAACGATGTTTGCGCTCAACAAGCCCATTCTATTGAGAAATATGGGCACAAGTAGTATGATGAATGATGCCACACTCAGAACAAAGAGAAACAACAGCAGATTGAACAAATTCAAGGGTGTTATCTATACGAAATAATTTAGGAGTAGAAGCAAACTGAGTTTGAATTTCATTAAAGTAACCTCAAACTACATTAAAAACTTATTAAGAACACTAGCTTCCTTCAGTATCCTTCCCTTCTATAAAGCAAATGTTCCCCACAACACTAGTGACTTGTTGAAGTGTTGGTGATGCCACAAGAGTCACGAGAAAGGAGAGATGTGTTGACTATTTTTCCCAACAAAACAATCAAGCAAAGAGATGACTATGCATAACACCCTCGTTCCCTCAGTGGATGTACCCATAAGTCACCCCCAGGGTGGAGTTTACAATGACTATAGCTTTAAGCGATGAGTGGTGATGGAACGGAAGACAACAGAGAATACTCGAGATCGAAGAGATGAAACAGAGAGTTTTCAGTGAAATGTCAAAAGATGAGAGTGATATTTCATTTTATAGGTTGTGCAAGGTGCCCTAAGTTTTTGTTACACAACAAATTCGGAATTTCGAATTTATCATATGAAATTCCGAATTTTATCTCCTTTTTGAAAGTGTGCTCTAACCACCTTAAAAAGGAAAACCAAAATGAGATTTCAGTATTTCAAAAATATAACTTAGGCATCACTTCAATTAAAGAGAAAAATGGAAAATTGTTTTTCTCTTTCTACGCTATCAACTTGTTCTGGATCTTCTTCACCACCCCCTCAAAATAAGCATTCTTAGCATTGCCTTCAAAAATGTGCTATTTGGCTCATTGGGATTTAGTCCAGTGCAACTAACTAGAGTGACTGGACAATGCACCTAGCATTGTTCATTGATTGAACTATTCATCACCATACCAGTATACCAATCAATGCAACTAACCCATGCATCATGGTTATTGTTCATTAGACCAATATATTCATTGCGAATTCGGTATATTGAGTAGTGACACTAGGTGGTGTGACTGAACAACATACCGAAGTTTCCATACCTTTGGTTTTATGCTTTATTTCTTAAACAATATATTGTCTGGTCCGACTGAGTAGTATAACTGAGATTTCTTTTGGTTCCAAGAAACAAACCAACGATTTGGAAAATTGCTAGTTTGTTTTACATATAAGCTTTGTCAAGAAACTTTAGTCTGAATGGGTGAAACAATGTTTCCTTATGATCCTAGCTGAGAGAATTTAGTTACTAAGAAAAACAGACCAACATTTCAATAAAATGTTAATATGTTCAACACTCGCATGAAGTCAGGGTTTTTTAGGCTAATTCAACAAATTAATGTTCATCCCGATAACGTTTTAGAAAAACTAGCCATTATCGAAATGGATAAACATTTCATTAAAAACATTGGTCTGTTCTATAAAGAAAAACTAGCCATTAGACTTGCCCTAAAAATTGTCTATATATACATTCTTGCAAGGAACTTAAGACTCACACACAACTCTAGCACAAAACTTTGAAATATTAAACATAAGCATTCATGCATTGAACTGAATGCCATTGAAAGGTATTTCTCATGTGCTTTACTCTCAACATCAGCATTAGATACACTACAATTCTCTTAGAGTGAGAACAATCTTCAAAATTTGTAAGTTGTATTTTAATTTTTGTTGTGTATACCTATTATAAAGATTTGTTTACTTGTGTTTCGACCTGAAAACACAGACACTCCTTGGGTATAGAAGGAGTAATTAGTTTGTTGTGTTTTGACCATAAAACATAAGTATAGGTTTGTAGCGTTTTGACTTTAAAATACCAATGTGGTTGGTTTGTAGTGTTTCATCCTAAAAACACTAAGATTGTCAGTTGGTTGGTGTGTTCAACTAGAAATACATGATTTGTGTTGGTTGGTGTGTTCAACTAGAAATACATGATTTGTGTTGGTTGGTGTGTTTAACCAATAACATACAATTTGTGTGTCGGTTGATGTGTTCTACCTTAAACACATGAATTATATAGGTTGGTGTCAAATCTGTAAAAGCACCAATTGTACTATAGTTTACTATGGCAGATTAGAATACACAAATTTCTTAGCTTGAGAGTGGACGCATTCAATTGAAGAACCACTTAAAAATCTCTTATGTTTCTTGTGATTTGATTGTTCTCTTTATTTTTGTTTATAACTTGCAATTTTAATTGGTGAAAATTATAATAAGTCACTATTCATCTCTAAGCAAATCGATCCTAACAACAGATTACAACAACTTATAGTAACAAATTCCAACAACTTATAATGACTAATTAAAGTAATGTATAGTAACAGATATCAATCGTCTATGGTGATAGAATTTATCAGCAATAGCGACGATTTAATCTATTGTTATTGTATACTTTTTAGCGACGACTTTTATATATCTTTAGTGATGGTTAGCAGTCGTCATAACAAAAGTTTATTATAACGGATCTTCACAAAAAATGTTTGCGTGATGGATACTGAAACATAAATTATGATAGCTTTTTAAGGTTTTGTAACAGATAAAGTCTATTACATGTAATACACTCATTTTCCTGCAGAGTGTTGTCGTTATGAGCATATAGATGCATGAACAGATGCAAGAATATTAAGCTACATGCGTGTGGGGGCATTGAGAAGAGACGAACATGCATGAAACACTGTATTTGCAAGCACATACGTTTGATAGCCAATAAGTAATGCAAGCGTGAAAATGTGTTCAAGCACAAATCAGTGGGGAGTGGAAGAAGGGGAGAAGAGACTCACAGATCTCCGTATGTCGACTTAGCAAGATTAGTAGATGTAGAAGGCAACAAGGGATTGAGGTAGTGCAGGCGACGGAAACGTCTTAATCACGGCGGTATGTAGGAGGGACGATTCATCGATCGATGTTGGGTGGTTGCTCTGTTCATCGATCGATTCTCGAGTGGCGTCGGAGGGTCGAACGCGGAGGCTCCGGAGTTGTCGCCCCCTCTGCCCCTCTGCCGTGTTGGTTCCGGCAGCTGCGATCTGCGTTTGCGGGTAATACAGGGGACCGGGATTAAAAATAAGGTCTTTTATTGGAAAGTTTCGAGTAAAATAAATAGAATTGAAGTTATGTTTCGAGATTTAAAATTTAAGATTTACGATGTATTTATTTGAGTTATATGATATAATTTTTAATTTTTAAAATGGTATTGTACTAATAATTTGAAAGATTAATATTAAAAAAAGGAGTAGTGTTTAAAAGAATGAGTAGTAATTTAAGAATTGTGTTTATTTATTGGAGTAATATTTTTTAGAAATTTTTTAAAAGTTTCAATTTTATCTTTGAATGCTAGTTTCTTTGATAAATGTTACTAATAATATTTTAAAAATATATTTTATTAAAAATATTTTTAAAAATAAATAAAAGTATTTGTAAATTTTTAATTTTATAATTTTATAATGTTAAAAGTATTTAAATTTAAATGAATTATGTAGACAAATATAGATTAACCTCACAAAGATTTTTTACTGTTATAATGAAATACTTTTAATTTCAAAAATTATTATGTGTTGAACCAAATTACACTACTCTTAAACAAATATTCCTAATTTAATCATATAAAAATTTTAATAACTAAAATTTTCATAAGTAAATTTTTTAGATGATGAAATAATCAACATTCACTTACAAATGTAACTAAACAAAGAAGAAAAACCAAAATCCGGAAAATTCCAAAAAACAAGGAGGAAAAATAAAAAACCAAAAAATTGAATATTCAAAAATCAAAAATTTCAAAAAAAAAAAACTAAAATCCTAAAAATCACCAACTAAATTGGCATGCAGTGAAGATAGTCATGTCCTTTAAGCTTCAAAAAGTAACTACTATTTCAAAGAACTGTGACAAATGACTTCTTCATTAGATGAAAAATCAACTACATTAGAACTAATACTCAAGAATCCTAAAGTTATCACATTAATAGAAAAAGAAATGTTTGTTTGCACAACTCTAAGCAAAGCTCTAATCTACTTTAGAAGTTAGGAGTAAGTGTAAATAAACACACCATTAGTATTTAAGGTTTAATTATATAGTAATTAAGATGATACAAATTTATATGTTAAAATTTAAATATAATAATAATAATATTAGAAATTTACAAGAAAGCAAATAAGACCTAAAAAGTATAGATAGATGATCGATAATTAAATGATTAGTTAATTATTTAAAATGTGTGATTTAGTAATTTATTTATTTAAGTGATTCAAATGATGACTTGAAATATGGAAAGCATTAGAATCATTTTATCGTTTGATTCCGGAAACAAGCTAAATTATGTGTATATGATATTCCACACATAAAATAAAACTTTTTTTAAAAAGGGGTATTCTGGAAAAATGTAATGAATTAAAAAAAATAGATATAAATTCATTTAGATGTATAAAAACCATCATAATTTATGAATTAACTTGATAAAAGAACTTCTATTTCAAGCACAAGTATTATGGTTTAGAGATTTTTTAATGGCATGCAAGTAAATATGAATTCTGAAAATCCATTAAATACAAAGTGAAAGTCTATGAATTGCTAATTATGTGCACTCTTTTTGTTGGTAAAACTCAAACGTGAAGACAAAGAAATGAAGATGAATCGCAACATCAAGAGGTCATTGCAAATCCTAGAAGACTGAGGGAGAAAATACTTTGTCTATTCATTGGGAGGGCAACACTAAAACTTAAATATATATAACAAGAGATGGGGTCGATCCAGTGGGGATCTGAAACCATTTATAATAATACATATATAAATAAAAAATTTCTAAGTTACAATTAGGAAAGAAATCAAATGCTAACACTCTCCCTTAAGGTGGGGAGAAGATGTCAACAATCCCTAGCTTACACATGAATTGTTGAAATGAAGAACATCCAAGAGGCTTCATCATTCCATCTGCAACCTATTGAGAAGAATAAACAAAATTCAAGTTTATAATACCTGTTAGGAACTTTTCTTAGACGAAATGGTAGTCTATATCTATGTGCTTTGTTTTTCATGAAACATAGGATTTTTGGCAATATGTATTGTAGCTTCATTGTCATTTTGTGTATCTTGAAACAGTTGATTGCTTCTTAGAATTCCATGAGATTAATGACCTACCAAAAAGGATACAAAAACTTGTAATAGATTTGTAAGTGATTGGACATCTAGCCCAAATAGCATCACAATAGGCTTGGAGCTCTAAAGGTTCTTTTCCAGGAGCATTCTTTGAATAATGCAAGATTTGATAAACACCCTTTAGATGACTTTCTGTTAGAGCTTGTACGAATTAGCTAAAGAACTGCATAGAGAATGCTATGTCTGGTCATGTAACTACTAAATATATCAATCTACCGATTAATCATTTGTATTGAGTAGAATCTTCCAAAGGTAGGTTATTTTCATCAACTTTGTAGTTTTCTTCAATAGGAACATTTTTGGCTCAACTGCCCAGAAATCTAGCATCATTAAGCAAATCTAAGGCATACTTTTGTTGTGTCAGAAATATACCTGAGTTGGATCTAGTAACCTCTATCCCAAGGAAGTATTTAACTTCCCTAAATATTTATATTTGAACCTATTTTTTATTTGTAGCTTTAAACTTAAAATATCTAATTCATTATTGCCTGAAATTAATATAAACTAAAACAACTATGAAAGAGCTCAAAGTTTTTCTAGTAAATAAACTATAATCAGCATGAGATTGTTGAAAACTCATGTTGATTAAGGCTTTGGTTAGCTTCAGATGCCAATTGCGTGATGGTTGCTTCAAAGTGTATAAGGACTTCTTTAGCAAGCAAGTTAAATTCTCCCCTTTTGGTTCAACTCTAGATGGCAACTGCATATAAACTTCTTCATCCAAATTACCATATAAGAAAGCATTATTTACGTCTAATTGCAGTAAGGACCATCCCTTTGTAGCAGCAACAGATATTAAAGTTTGCAATGTAACTAATTTTGAAATAAGAGCAAAAGTTTCATTGTAATCTATACCTTCTTTTTGAGTGTAGCCCTTTGTAACTAAATGAGCTTTGTATCTATCTATTAAACCATCAACTTTTCTTTTAAGCCTGTATACCCATTTACAGCCAATAATTTTCTTACCTGATGGTAGTTTCACAATGTCCTAGGTGTGATTTGTGTTGAGAGCCTTGAATTCGTTGTCCATAGCTTCTTGCCACTTTGCATCTTTCTTGGCTTGTTCATATATTGCTGGTTCAACATGTTCAAATAAATAGGTAAAGTAAGATCTATGAACATTATTCACCCAATGATATAACACATAATTGGCAATGGGATATTTAACATCATTTGAATCTACTAAGCAAATAAAATCTTTTAAGTAGTTTGGTGGATGTGATGACCTGTTAGACCTCCTAATTAGGAATGAAGAATCATTCATAGCATTAGAAGGTTGTATTTCTACTAGCTCATTTGAATCTTTAGGAACTTCATGTGGTTGATTCTCATTTTGCTCACTTTCTTGATTTTGCCGATGTGTTTCTTTAAGAACTATGGTTTAATCTATAGTTTGTTCATTCGTTGAATCTTTATGTTGATTTTACTACAATGCTTCATACCATTCATCTTCATTTTGATCAAATATAGGTAATGGTACTCCCAAATCTTCATCTAAGTTGAGAAAAAGGAAAAATCTCTTAATGGAATTTCACATCCCTACTAACATAGAAATGCTTTGTATCTAAGTCATACAACTTGTACCCTTTTTTGTCATAAGGATACCCTAGAAAAACATATTTGACTACTCTTTTGTCAAATTTGTGTCTAATATCATTATTAATAGTATTAGCCAAACAACCAAAAGTCTACAAGTGGTTATAGTTTGGCAATTTATTGTGAAGCATTTTAAAAGGAGTTTTCCCTTGAAGAACACGTGTGGGTAGTCTATTAATAAGATAAGTAGAAGTCAAATACAATCACTCCAAAACTTCAATGGAAGTGAAGCTTGGAACTTTAAAGCTTTTGCAACTTCTAACAAATGTTTGTATTTCCTTTTAACTATTTCATTTTGTTGAGGAGTGTAAACACATGATTTCTGATGAATGATTCCCTTTTCTTTCAACACAATGGACAAATCTAAGGATAAAAATTCTGCCCAACTGTCACTTCTAATAGATTTAACACTAGTGTTATATTGATTTTCAACAAGAGAAATGAAAATTTTCATAATCATGCATGTTTTTGAATTGTGTCTCATCAAAAAAGTCGAAGTATAATGTGAATAATCATCAACCATAGTCAAAAAATAATTAAAACCACTAATGCTTGTGATGTGAAAATTTTCCCAAATATCACAATGAACTAGCTAGCTCAAAAGGTTTTGTAGTTTTACTAGTACTAGAATTAAAAGGAAGATGAATTTTTACCATAGGACAAATAGTACAATCATCAGCAAACGTTTTGTCATAAAACATAGGTAGTTTCTACAAAATCACATCATCAGAGAGATGTCCAAGTCTTTTGTGCCATAAGTTCCCAAGAATAACAAAAAGAACTTGTATATCTTCTAAACTAGTGATCAGGATGTAAAGACTACCAACTCTTTTACCCAATCCAATTCTCCTCTTGGTAAGAAGATCTTGAATGGTGCAATTGTGAGAAAAGAAACTAAAATAACAATTTATTTGATCTGTCAACTTGCTAACCAACATAAGATTAAAATTGAATTCTGGCACATATAAAATATCAGACAATTGAAGATCACTAGTTATTTTGCTATTTCCAGTAGAAACTATTTTAGCACCATGTCCATTTGACATTTTCATAGTGTCGTTATCATGGTTCCTTTTCATATTTTGCATGATTCTACGATTACAACATATATGGTCTGTGGCTCCTATGTCAATAATCCAAACATCTTTACTAAGAGAAGCAAAAAAAACCAATATTGTTGACCAAATTTATGAGTTTTTTTGAATTTAAACAGGAGGTAATACCTGTCATATAACAACAACATTATGAGCTAAGGGAGCTTTGATGGTATTAGTTTTCTAATATTGCTATTTTGTTAGAAGAACTTTATGCAATCTATAACCTTGGGGAAAGCCCATCACCCAATAACATCTATCAACCGTGTGACCATGATTTTCACAATGTGTGCAGAAGTACTTTTTGTTGTTTTTGCATTTATGCTAATTGTTATCTTTGGTAAAAGTTTTAGTTACATTCATAACAACACTATCAATCTTTTTAAAAACATGAGTAATTCCACGCTATTGTTCCTCTTATAGTATTAAGTTATAAACCCTTGTCACACTAGGTAAATGACTCATTAATAGAATTTGGCTCTTTATATTAGACTATGTTTCAGTCAGTCCAAGTAAGAATTGTACAACCTTTTTATGTTCCTTTCTTTCTTGCAATTGTTGGGTTGCTCCACATGCACAGTTATTCATGGCTCCACAATTACAAATAAGACTCGATTGATAAACTAACAATTCATCCCATAGTGTCTTCAATTGGGTGAAATATGTTGTTACATTACTTTGACCCTGAGATAGTCTGATTAAATATTGATGTAAATAATATTCTCTTGGCGCATTACTTTGAGTAAATTTGTTTTTAAGATTATCCCAAACATCTTTGGCATGATCAAGATAAGCCAAGCTATCAACAATATTTTGTTTTAGGGCATTATTGATTTAGGAAATGACTATGTCGTTACATCTAGTCCATTGGTGGTGGAGTTTAGGATTTGTGGCTAATGACAATTGTAAAATCGATCCATCAATAAAACCAAGTTTGTTCTTAATATTTAACGCTTTTCTCATGGCCCTACTTCATATGACATAATTATTTCCGTTAAGTTTCTTAGTGATCAAAAGGTTTCTAAAGCTATTATTACTATTTAGAGCATAAAGATTCATATTAACTTCTTCTACACTTTCTTCAACAACAAAATTATTCTCAACTTCCATAATGTAAATAGATAGAAAAATACAAGCATCAAATAGAGAATGTAGAAGATGTTGTTGGAAACTACAGATTTGAGCACAAAGAAGAAGACATAGAAGATATCTCACCAAAAGAGACAGAAACTATGCAACGAACAAGCAAATCGCCTACTCTGATACCATGTTGGAGAAACTTGAACATATCACGAAATAAATGAAGGTGAATCACAACATCGAGAAGTTGCTGCAAACCGTAGAAGATGAGAGAGAAAATACCCTATCTATTCATCAGGAGGGCACCACTAAAACTCAAATATATACAACAAGAGATGAGGCAAATCCAATCAGGGATCCAAAATCGTTTACAATAATACAAACATAAATAAAAATGTGTAAGTTACAATTAGGAAAGAAATAAGATGCTAACACTTTCAACTTTTAATTTTTCTTGTAATTATTGTTTTGAATTTCTTGATGCTATGCATTTTTCTACAAAGACTTTTATATTATTTACATGAAACTTTTTTTGTATTGGATTGCTTATTTTTGCATTTTGTTTGCATTGTGTTATTTGCATTTTGTTTTTTTGTATTGGACTACAATTCAATGTAATTTAGATCATTGGACTGCTATCATATATATTACAATATTATAATATTATAATAAAAATGATCCACCAAACGATCCTCTTGTCATATCAAAATAGTAGTGTGAATTAAAAAATTATTGAGACTTAGATGAATTTAAGGTATTATTGATAATTATTATATTTAAAATATTAATTATTTTGACTTATATTTTATATGATATATTGCTGTTAGGGTTTATATTGAAAATATAAATTCTAAACCTTAAACCCTATAGCCAACTATCTTCACATGTCAAGATGTGCTAAAACCAAATGACTGCTACATAGTTTAGGTGATGCTTACCTCAAGCAACTCTCATTGCTACCCAAATCCAATATTCAGTGGCCCATCAACACTTGATCTACTCAGACGCACAGATGCAGCACTACCTAAGGCAAAAAGGTGGGAGGTTAGTTGGCAACCCCTCCTTTTTCTCCTACCCTCTTTTCCCTTATTGCACAACAATAAATGACACCTACTATTTTCCCATCCCCATCCATGTATTACCTTTATAATGGCATGATGTAAGAAGTATACACTAAAAACATTGTATTGACTACTTATGATTTATAGGCACAAACACCGTTTAAAATCTAATCAATGAGAAATGACTTTCCTATTATTTCCTTTCCACCATTTTCGGGTGCACAAACACCTTTATATAAGAAAAATTCCTTCTTTATTTTGCATCAAAAATGTCTGAACTTGTCTAATAAAATTATCAATTAACTATATACGGTAAGAAGGTAATTTGCTCTAGCATGAAAAGTAACATGGAATTTTCTTAAATGTCAATCAACATGAACTAGATCAAACATGTTATTAATTAGGGGGATCTGTGCCTTCTAGAAATCATGAAAAAATAAATTTTGGAAAAAAAAAATTAGATTTTTATATAAAAAAGTTTCAAAATATTCATTTTTATATATTTTTTCCCAACATTTTGCACTCCCTAGGATAGAAAAAACCATTGACCTCCTAGAAATATCATCCTCAATTACTTTCCTTTGACTTTGCAAAACTCTCCATCATTACACCAAACACATTTGACGTCATTGCAACTATCTTTCTTGATATCATCCAAAGTATCCTCAACTATAAATCACCTTTTTTGCAATTGACACCCATTCTTCCTTTCACTTGGCACCACTTCTCCCAACACTATTTCTCCATTTCTCTCTTTTGTGTTTCTCTCCCAACATTGCCTATTCCCTTCTCTTTTTGTGTTTCCCTCTTCTCATGACGCTGCAAATCTCCCACCTGTTGACCCTCCTTCTACGTCTTCTCCCAGTGCCACTTCTCTTGACTACTTCTCCCTTTTGTGTTTCCTTTTTCTCTTGATTGTGTAAATTCCCCCTTCTCCCAATCCTTCTTCTATGTCAACTACCTATGTTGAAGAAGAACACTGAAGAAGAAGAACCTAGGAAGAGCCCTTCTTCTATGTCACTAAAGCATACTTGTCACTATTGGAATTTTGTAATTTATATGTGATGCATTAACTATGATTACATTAATATTTAATTAAAATTTTCACACGTAAACATTTGAATTTCAAAGTCTGTCATTTTAATTTCACCATGTATGTACACCAACACCAGAAGAACAACATAATTGAAATTATCTTTTGTTATTTTCCACTATTTTCTTATTTTCCTTTCTAATATTTTCCAGACGCATAGGATTGAAAAATTCTAAATGGTCCTTTGAGACTATGTTGTACATGGAAAATAAATAAAAGGGACCAACAAGAAAGAGTATATTTATCAATTTCCTCTTGGACTTAATGGGTCTTTTGTTGTTGTAAGAGGATAGATAGATGCCAGGTAGCTCCTCATACACCCCTTGTTTTTTTATATTTTTTCTTCCTACTTTTGCCTATTCTAAGACTTACTTGGAAGAAGAAAATTCTCTTCAAAGGCAACATGGCAGGTGAAAGACCATCTCCAATCAACATTGCAACAAGTGATGAGGATGGAGACGGAGGAATAGGGGTGCAGAAATGATGTTAGGGCTAGACGATGATAGTGGTGAAGAAGGGAAAACAATTCTTTCAATTAAGTAAAAAAGGGTTTCCATTTTGTTGATTGAAGGATGACCTAGTATCCTACGACAGTGCTCGATAGTAACCACATTGCATACTCTTGTTAGATCTTTACAAATGTTTTCTTTGAGATTGAAAAGGTATAGCTCCATAGATTCCTTAGCAACCCTAATCATCTTTCTCGTAGATATATCCTAGATATAGCAATAGTCAGAATATAAAGTAACAAAATATTAATTTAACTTTTTTTGTAAGTTTTATAAGCCAGTAATAGTGTGTTCCCTTGAAAAATATTGGTAATAAAACTAAAATCTGATAATTATATATTTCTATAATTATGTATATTTTAGTAGTTCTCCATAAAAAAAATTGTTACCGGATTGAAATGGATCATCTTCACATGTTAATATGTTATGCACATTTAAATTAACAGATTATCAAAGGGTTTTCGATCTTGCATTTAATTATTTATGGACTTTGAAAAGTGTTACACATTTTTCATTTTTAACCATGCATGTGCATGGATGAGAATAGTAAATGCGAGCATTTAAATAAATATTTACATAATTATAGAATGACAGTGACATGAATTCGACTACAACAGGTTAAACTGTAATATATATTATGCACGTAATTAAATACTAGTCATACTATATAAATGTTTAAACCTTTGTATACGACCTTAGTCAAATTCTATGTAGTGTTTGTGTATTTAAAATTAATAGAAAATTACGTGAAACGATGAACTGAGTTGGGGATTTTCTCGAGAAATATTTATATAAATGATGTAGTTATTTTATTTTGTGAGAATAAAATAAAAACATTGTTGAGACTAAATTTATGAGGCCATTGTTGTAAACCCAAATATGTATGACATTATATTTGTGATTTTTTTTTTTCTTTAGTTTTATTTGAACCTATTTACGTACCATAGGCTTGCAATATAAATGGGGGAAATATTTTCACATTCCTTTTTAAAAATGTGAATTTCCCCGTAATATTACGTCGTGTTATGATATTTTACATCTTAACCCATAACATTACATATGAGAAATGGAATGAAGAAGACAAAGGGACTAGATGAAATGTAGATTAAGGTAAAGGATTTGGGAAAAAGCAAATTAAAATAAAAGGCTTGATAAAAAGGGACACCCTAGTCATGAGATATCAATAGTACCTTACAAGTTAAACTAATGAAATAGGTAGCTAACCACAACACTATACACTAACACCATTCCCCACGTAAGCATCCAATGGTTGAGATGACCAACCCATTGGCTCACAATGGCTTCGTTTGTTTAGGCATTTTTGTGAGATGAGTTGAGTTTCGGATTTACAATAAAATACATGATTTATGATAAAGAGTAATGATATTTGTTTGATTTTATATACAGTAAAAAATGTAAAAGTCATTTGATAAATGTACTATAGAATAATATGATGTATAATGAAAAATGTAATTGTATGATACAAAAATGCACAGACAAACGTAGTCAACAACGTACCAGTCCACATGTGCGAGGCTAAGGAGCAATAGCCTCACCTGGCCAACAACAAGCATTTTCATACTTTGGGACACAACACGAAAAGCTCTACAAAATATGTAAAAGCATCACATGCATCCAACAATAACCAGACACAACTTAAGCAAAATAGCTTGGATTGGCACTCTCTACCTCCAACCAGTCATGGAATTAAGTGTGGCACCCTGAAGCTAGACAACACAAGCAAAACCTGAAAAATAGTCATGCTTTCTTTAGCACAGTCTTGAAATCCATACCTTGCAAAAATCTTCACAGGAAATGGGAAAATTCAAAACACATTTTCCCTTCACATAAATCACCCATATAGATATATCAACTAGGTGGTGCCTAATTGTGTCGATATTGTAGAGGGAAGTAGCCACGAAGGCCACTTCCCGCACGTCCTTAAATAATGGACGTAGAATGGTAGGCAAGATGGTGTAATGAGAGCGGTTTGGGGTGAAGGGGTGCAACTGATTTTTGCTCCCGTTATATATAGGTGAAGAGGAAGATAGAAAGAAGAGAACTTCACCTGTTGCTTTTGCCAGAGCCCCAAACAGACATCACCGGAATTGTTGATCCACCACTATCTGTGAGCATCAATAGGTATGACCAGACATGATCAAACTATGTTATTGATTGACACAACACGATTCGATAGGTCACGTTTAGGCCATTTTGTGGTAGTTTTGTGTCGTGCGTGACATGATCGATGGGAGGGAGTGGGGAGCAGGGAAGGGGTGAGGGCAAAGGATGATCGACTAGGCGACTCGGGTGAGTTAGTAAGGGCAAGGCTACGATTTGCAAGGGAGGGGGGAAGGCAAGGCCACGAGGTCGTGAGGGCCGAGGGTGGATGAGTAGGCAGAGTTGTGTTGCCATGGAGTTGAAAGGCAAGGGGAGTATGGAGGGAGAGGGTGGGGGGTGTGAAAGTGGGGAAGGAAGGGAAAGGAGAAAGAAGCATAGCCCTGCAAGCACAACATGAGCTTTATATGGATTAATGAATAGTGTAGGTACACCAACATACATATATACATACATAATAATGAAATCGGAGGCAGCTCTAGCTCTAAGGTCAGAGGTGTCCAACACAACTTAAATTGGACGGCTGAGATTTTCTAAACCTTTTAATCTCAGTCGTCTGATGGGACGACGCGGGAGCAAGCCTTTGCCCGAAAGGACACTGTGGAGAGGAAGATGAAGCTCGTGGAGACCATCAAAGGACACTG
>JAMKPZ010002472.1:0-17566 GCA_024699675.1 Amphibolis antarctica
ACACGTTGGTGGGAGAGTTAGAGGTCGGCAGCTAGGGTATTTTACCGGTGTGCCGGTAGTTGGCCGGTTGTTTTACCTGGCCACCTAATAAGGGTTGAGCTTGTCCACTTCTGCAATGGTGGTTGGACAGGAGGGAGGGGTAACAAAGAGTAGTGATGATGAACTCATCCTAGGGGAGTTACTTCATCAATATAGAGTGGCCAACCCTCCACCCATTGAATCACCAGTCCACTAGGTGGTTCTTCAAGTTGAAGAAGTGGGGCATCAATTGGAGATGTAGCTATACTTAAGGTTTTAAGTTTAATATTTGTTTTTTTTTCTTTCAATTTCTCCCTTTTTAGTAATTCAAAATGTGATTTTGTTAAATTTAGGAGGAAGGACCTACTGTTGGAGCAGTAGTTCCATTCCTGGAACCCCAAGACAGTGAAGGGGATAATCAACCCATCCTCAAAGCCATTCAGTTTGCTTCAAAGGAGGGTCAGGTAATCATTTAAGCTACATTACCTTCAAGTCTGTTTTAGGTTTCCTTTTTTTTTTGTTTTTTTTTTTTTGTTTTTGTATGCATGTGTTTATATGTTCACCCCCCCATTTTTTTATATAGTGTGAGCCAACTTCCCTTGAAAGGGAAGAAGAAGAAGAAAAGAAGGAAGGACAAGAGGAAGAGGAAAGAGCTATTGTCAGTCCTCTAGCCTCAAGTCCAATGCAAGGGATCTGGATTTAGGGTAGATAGAGACTTCTGCCGAGTAGCAACTAAGCATTGGTGGAGAAGAAGATAGAGCAGTGGTGATCTATTCTCCACCAATAGAACCACATTCAACTATTGCAGAGGCATCAGCTCCATCCTCCCACTCACATGCAGAACAAGCTAAGCAGCTTGGCACTAATCCAGTGATTTTTAGAGATGTTGGAGCTAGGGCTAAATTTTAGATGATTAGGGATTATGATATTATTTTCAGCAGACCGGTGGACTTTGATTTCATGGATGAAATCAAGGATTTACTAGAATTTCAAGGGCTACTAAGAGTCATCCCTTGGTTAGGTAACAATTTCAAGGTTGAAAATTTAGTTCCTACATTTTATAGTAATCTGCATGAGGAGAATGGGGTGCTTGTCTCTAATGTGACTAATGTGAGAATCTATTTGACACCTGAATATATATATGAGAGCCTAGGATTAAAAGATGAGGGTGTAGAGATTTTAGAATCATCTACAATGGCAGATTGGTTAGAGCAGGATATGAAGAATTGTATGGCCGTAAACCCTCAAATTAATTTGTTTAATAGGCTCAAGCAAATGAATGGGAAGTCTCATATGATTGCATTAATCCTAACCAGAACTATATATCAAAGATTTGGACATGATGTAGAATTGTTCGTCTTTGTAAAAATTGCAACATATGCAGTACTTAATAAGATTCAAGTGAACTGGTATAGAGTTTTTGTTGACCCCTATGCTTAACATCTATTGGGCGGCCGAGTAAATTAACCGACCACCCACAGCCTCTAGGTCATTAACCAGTGCACAATCCCAGCTATTCACCATGGCCCATTCCCCTGAACCATTGGCTATATTCCTAACGCACGTTGATCTCCATTACCCGGGAGCCGGCCAACTTGTCATGGCTACTGGCTAGACACCTGGGTAAATAATTCAAATAATTGGAAAGATACGGTAAGATCTAATTACTACAATCAATCAATCACACGGATCATGGGATTAAACCAAAACGTAAGCGGGGTTTCCATCCTAGGATCACCCAAAACGAAAGGTAATTCCCTATATAAAGGGCCCTTCGTTCCACACAAAAAAGGAGCTTTTTTGACATTTTGAAGATGTGATTTCAGAGGAGAGCTACTCGGAGTGCCAACGTCCTATTGCTGCACCGGAGCAAAGACTTCCAACCATGGCCGGCGTCTCCTTGCAGGGAAGCTCCCTCTTTCCCTTGCCATCATGCTTCCAATTTAGCCTCTTTCCTTTGAACCCCGACCGAACGAGACCTTCCCCACGCAAAGGGAAAGGTCAAAGGATATGCCTAGGTATCATTCCTTCGGATACATTTCCGAAGGTACCGATAGCCTCCCTCCCTATCAGATAAATCCACCCGATACGGTTGAGATTAGTTCAGTCATGATTCCTTCGTTAGGTTCTTTTTAATATATGGAAACCCATGTTTTCTTACGTGTTTTACAAGCATATCGTCAGGTTTTCTCTATCCCTTTTCTTTGAAATGCCTGGCCACCGTTAGACATGTCGTCTCCGCTTACAGACGACTGTCTCCCCGAAGGTGTCTACCTCTCCCATCTTTCGAGACTAGGTGCACAAATCCCTAGGCCTGGAAGTGTAGGCGACACACCAGGTGAAAATCCAGCCCCAGACTTGAATGTCCGATAGGTAGACGGGTAGACCCACCAAACCTCTGGCATTTCAGCCAAAGGTCCATAGTGGTGGCTACCATGTCTATGTTTGCATTTTTACCTATTTCCCACTTATCTCACTGGGAGAGGCAAAGCTGCCCTCTCGATGCCCAGGAAAGGCTTCTGGGATGAAGCTGTCGACATGCATCCTTGCCGACGCTCACCATCTGGGTATATGCATATGTACACCTTGATGGTTCCCCTTTATCGGGAGGAGCAATGCTGCCCTCTTGATGCCTTGGAAAGGCTTCTGAGATGAGGCCGTCGGCATGCATCTTTGCCAACGCCAGCCGTCTGGGTGTATGAGTATGTACACCCCGACGGTTCCCCTTTACCAGGAGAGGCAAAGCTACCCTCTTGATGCCCCGGGAAGGCTTCCTGGAAGAGGCTATTGGCATGCATCCTTCCTGGAAGAGGCTATCGGCAAAGCTGCTCTCCTGATGCCCTAGAAAGGCTTCCAAGATGAGGCCGTCGGCATGCATCCTTGCCGATGCTAGCCATCCAGGTGTATGAGTATGTACACCCCAACGGTTCCTCTTTACCGAGTGGAGCAAAGTTGTCCTCGCGATGCCCCAGAAAGGCCTTTGGGATGAGGCCGCTGGCATGAGTCGTTACCAATGCTGGCCAGACTGGGTACATGAACTCTTGTCCCTAGTAGGAGAGGCAGAACCCGATCAGCTTCTAGGTGATAGCTGGACGAAAGAGAGGGTACAGTTTTTATTTCCAAGATCACAAGCATCAAAAAGAAGTTATTCTATGGTGATCTTATCTACTAGTTGGTGTCAAGTGCCTCTAATTTATCAGATTGTGCAATAAAGAAATTGAAGTCTAGGGTACTGACTGCCAAAGACTTAAAGCTATTCTCTACAGAGGATCAACCAACACCACAACTGCATAGTGAACCATCCACATCCCAACAGAGAGGATCAGTCTCTATATTAGAAAAGGTGGACACTATGTGTTGACCCCATGCTTAAAGGGGGGGTGGAGCCAGCTTGCTGCTGGCAAGCCACCTCAAGGAAGTGGCACCTGGACCCCAAAAACCCACATTTGGTAAAAAGTTGGGGGGACGGAGCCGGCTTGCCATCGGCAAGCCACTTCAAGGAAGCGGCACCTGGACACCCAAAAACCCACATTTGGTAAAAAGTTGGGGGGATGGAGCCGGCTTGCCGCTAGCAAGCCGCTTCAAGGAAGCGGCACTCAGACACCCAAAAACTGACATTTGGTAAAAAGTTGGGGGGATGGAGCTGGCTTGCCGCCTCAAGTAAGCGGCACCCGGACCCCCAAAAACCAACATTTGGTAAAAAGTTGGGGGGATGAAGCCAGCTTGCCGCTTCAAGGAAGCGGCACCCGAACACCCCAAAAACCCACATTTGGTGAAAAGTTGGGGGGATGGAGTCAGCCTGCCGCCGGCAAGCCACCTCAAGGAAGCGGCACCCAAATCCCAAAAACCACATTTTCGTGCGAATGTTCGGGGGACCAACCGGCTTCCGCCTGCCACATAGCGGCTACCGGTTGGCTACCCAAGAAGGCAAGCCGAATCAATCTGAGAAATACGCTAGGATTTAACCACGTAAATCTTGCAAATTCGTCAATTACGCGGACTGCGTAATCAAACCCGAATCACGCCGCCTTCCATCTTCGGGTGCCCCCAAAGAAGGAAGGCAACCCCATATAAAAGGAGAGCCCCCCCCCCACATCGAAGAGGAGGGGGGAGAAAGGAGAAGAAGGCAGGAATTTGAAGAGGAAGGATTTCCGAAAGGCGAGATTTTCTAGGAAGAAGGCTGACACCCTCCAGAGAAGCAACCGTCCATCGGTTTCGAAGGAGGAGAGCAACTCAGGGCCCCGACGCCTTTTCACCGTGCCGGAGCGAGGACTTCCGATCCCCGTCGATGACCCCCCTACAGGTAAGTCCTTCCACCCTCGCTGTTTTATGTATGTTTTTACGACGCTTCATTGAGCCCCGACCGCATAACGCCTTCCCTGTGCAAGGGAATGATCGGACGACGGACCCGGGTATCATTCCTTTGGAAACACGTCCGAAGGTACTGGTGGCCGCCCTCCTGGCCGGGTTAATCCACCCGGTCTGGTCGAGCTCAGTTCACTCGTGACTCTTCTGTCAGGTCTTTTTACTTGGAAACTCTAAGTTTCCCAGCAGGATTTACGAATTTTCATCCGACCTCCACAAGTCCTTCTCGGGGTCCCGGAAAGATTTCCGGGACGACGCCATTGGCAAGGATGTCGGCGGTGGCTGTTCGGGTGTACAAACACATACAAATCGACGGTCCTAGTACGTTTTTCCGGGAGACGTAAGTCTACTCTCCCGATGCGCCGGAAAAGTTTCCGGGATGACGCCACCGGCGAGGACGGAGGATGCCGGCAGCGGCCGTTCGGGTGTACAAACACGTACAACCCAACGGTGCCCATACATTTTTCTGGGAGACGTAAGTCTACTCTCCCGATGCCCCGGAAAAGTTTCCGGGATGACGCCACTGGCAATGATGTCGGTGGTGGCTGTTCGGGTGTACGAATACGTACGACCAAACGGTGTCCATTTCTTTTCCGGGAGGCATAAGCCTACCCTCTCGATACCCCAGAAAGATTTCTGGGATGACGCCACCGGCAAGGACGCCAGCGGTGGCCATGGTGTACGAAACGTGCAACCCAACGGTTTCCGTTTCCCCAGAAAATATAAGTCCTCCGTTAAATCCCATGCTTTTACAGACGTCAAGAGGAAAAGGGGTGGGTAAACAGCCGGCAAGCCGCTGGCAGGCCGGTTCAAGGAACCGGCCCCCGTTTCCCCAAAATCCCCATGGGTGTGCATGGAGGGGGGAAACAGCTGGCAAGCCGCCGACTAGCCGGTTCAAGGAACCGACCCCCGTTTCCCCAAAATCCCCATGGGTGCGCATGATGGGGGGAAACAGCCGGCAAGCCGCCGGCTAGCCGGTTCAAGGAATCGGCCCCCATTTCCCCAAAATCCGCGTGGGTGCGCATGGAAGGGGGAAATAGTCGGCAAGCCGCCGGCTGGCCAGTTCAAGGAACTGACCCCCGTTTCCCCAAAATCCCCGTGGGTGAGCATGGAAGGGGGGAAGCAGCCGGCAAGCCGCCGGTTGGCCGATTCAAGGAACCGGCCTCTGTTTCCCCAAAACCCCCATGGCTACGCAAATGGGTTGGGAAAGCAGCCGACCAGCCGCCGATCAACCGGTACAAGTAGCCAGCGGTCGGCTCCCCGAAAACCCTTCTTTTTCTTCCCTATTCACCACCAGATCCAATATGGATCCCCGTTTTGTTCAATTCCCATTTGTATACTTGATTCTCTTTATTTTCATCGGAAGGGATACGGTTTTCCCTCTAAACACCCTGGAAAATTTTCCAAGGTGTGGCCGTACGTGGCCAGATTGACTATCATGTTTTCTGTTTTAGAGCCAGAGAGAGGCCGAGAACGCCCGGGCTGTCTGGGGGTGCCTAACACCTTCCCCAACAGTACCCTGAGCCCCATATCCAGTTCTCTCATGTTTTCATTTCAATTTTACATTACCCATATGGTTTTATCACTCTGATGGCGGAAGGACACTTTTCCATCCGGTTTTCCTTGTTTTCTACCCAAAAATAAGGTGGCAACTCTGTTGAATGAGCCATCAACCACACGTGGTGATGCGCTCACACAAACACCTTTCAATTCTCTATACCTCGGTCCATCTGCCAGCGGGGCCGGCGGAAACCCATGGGCTTCCAGGTGATAGCCGGATGAAAGAGAGGGTACACTATGTTAGATGAACTGGCTGCTTTGAAAGCAAATGTTGCAGAACTAAAGTCCAAATTCCCTTAGAAGTGATTGATCTTCCTTCTAATGTATATTTCTTTTTGAATTGATACAATTGGAGAGAAAGCTCTCCTATGATGTAATATTTAAACTTTCTTTTAATGAAATGATATTTCAAATAGTTGTACTCTGTCTACAGTTCCAAGTTATGTATGTTTTTTTTAAAGTTTGTGTGTAATTGTATAATTCAATTTTTTAACGAGTGTTAATATTTTTAATCCCTTTCGAAAATTTTCTTTTCAAGTTCATAGTCTAATGGATTAACACAACTCTTGTTGAATTAAACCATTTCAGAGAATTTACACTTTTCCTTTTTCTTTTAAACATTCTTGGTACACGTATAAATTAAATAATTGCAGTTTAGAATTTTTGACCTCCATCATTAAGTTCACATAATTGTAATTACCTTTAACCTCATTTGAATTATGAAATAACTCTTCTAAATTCATTCAAATGATTAATCTTGTTTAATTTCAGTAAACCTTTCATTTTAAAAATTTTTCATTTTCAATAAACATTTTCAAAAAATGTGCACCTCGGGGCAGAGTTAGGGGCATTCTGCCCTCCGTCCCATTTCCCGCACTCGGTAGCTGCCAATGGTGAAACCCAATGGGCCAGCTCCCCACGGTCACAGCAGATCAACTTGATCAAGGATCCACACGGCTGCCACCTCCAGACAGACCGGCCACCAACTTCTTAGACCAATATCCCATAAGCCAACTAAGAAGCTAATTCACCCATGACCATGAAGGACGAGCACGAGCAAGACTCCACGTGGCCGCCACCTTCAGACAAGCCAGCGACCGACGTCTCCGTCTGACTCTCCACCGACTAATCAAGAGATCAGGTCCGGACAGGTACGCTCCTTTTCTCGGTGAATTCCCTTGTATGGCTTGCACGTCACACAAGGCACGCATGAAGCACACATAATGACCAGGTCCAACCGCATACCCTCAATCTCAGGACCATGAAAATGACCAGCTCATCATTCACTAGAAGAAATGTCCAAAAACCAGAAAATGACTCGGTCCTCATCTGCAGCCTGTCACCAGAATACTTACACACCCCACCGTCCAACCGGCCTACAGCCGGCTACCACCTCCGACATACCCAATAGTCGCATCCACGGCCGGCGGTGAGAACAGCTTGCAGCAGTAGGCGACGCATCCGACTCAAGAAGTGCTATTCGGACCTCTGGGACGAACTACCGACCCCAGGAGTGACACCAACTACATCCATATTTCTACATCAAAAACTCGAGTGCCCATCTTGTTTAACTTCGATGGCACAAAGATAGAACAGGGTGAGTAATCCAGGTTCGTCCCTATCCCCATGGTCTTTGCTGATTCTAAGTGATTACAAGATAACGACGGGAGATCACTTCTCCCCTCGAATGAGTATCCAACCTCCCATTCTTTACCTAGCCCGAGCGCCACCCGACAATGAGGGAGATCACAAACTTCGGCTCCCTCTAGGTAAGGTATCCCCTCTTAGTACACCAGCCGTGACAACGTCGGGTTATTTTACTTGCCAACAGCTTGTGGGGAGGGCTAGTAGCATTCTTTTATTCAGTTTTCTTATCTTCTATTTTGTAATAGAGAAAAAAAAAAAAAAAAAAAAGAAGAAAAGTCAGTGGCTAGAATACTTCTTCAATAGAAAAGAAAAAAAAAAAAAAAGCAAGGAAAAAGAAAAACAGAACGGAAAAGAGAAAGGAAAAAAAGAAAGAGAAAAGAAAAGAAAAAAAGAGAGAGAAAGAAAAGAAAAGGAAAAGTTACTTGTTGCTGAGTCCTGAAAGCATATGGACTCCTGTGTAAGGGAAGGGTAGATCTTAGAATTCCGCTGTCTGTTGGCAGTCTAATACCCGGCTTGTCGCGATTGACCAAGTATTCCCTTCTTTCAGGGCTTGGCAACCCATTGAAGTCCGCCAATACAACCGGGTGCCGAAACCCATTTGCCGACACCCACTTCCTTTTTTTCTTATCCTAGGGCTTGACATCCCAGCTAAGTTGTCAACATTGGGCTTGGCATCCCGCTGAAAGTCGCTTCCACCCCCGGGTTCCGATGCCCACATCTTTGGAACCCGCATGATTCTACCCATCATTTCTACAACCCCAGAGCGAACTAGTGAGGATGAATCAGCATGACTATGGGCAGAAGGACAGCTCTCGGATCTCTCCTCTCGACCCGTCTTTGTTGCCTAAGGGTCGCTTCTGCTGGACAAGGGAACTACGTTTCCAAACTCACACGCGTGAATGTCCAAGCAGTTTTCTCTTGACGTGAGGCGAGCCACCTTTCATTCCCCTGCAGGTTCGGATAGCACGATTGGGTTGGAACAGCTACCTTGCGCAAACTCCATCACGAGCACCTACTTGAAAACCCCCATACAGAATCAGCAAAACGAGATGCCAGAAAACGAGTCACCAGAAAATGTCCCGACCTTTCTACACAACACGACACCGATATCCATGGATAAGGGGAAGGGACAACACTCCTTCCCCACCTTTGGAACTAATATATAATCAAGCGTGCAGGCGAAATAACCGGTTGCCAGTTAAGATCAGCCGGCCACCGTCACCATTACCCGAGGATGTTCGACTCCTCAACAAAACCCAAGTCAAAACGTCAACTGTCCCAGGCGAAGGTGAGGAAAAGTTCGCCCATGCATGCCAGCTCAGACCGTTGGATGCCCAGACCACAACCCACGCAAGACGAGACGGTGCATGGAAAAATCAGCCGGTTGCTTGGTAAAACGACCAGCCACCGCCACCAATACCCAGGTACGATCGACTCCTTAACATACCTCGAAAACATACTTAGACGTATGGATCGGGCGTGTAACCGACCCGCCACCGGCAAACCGGTAAGAAAACCTGGTTGCCGGCACCCCAAAAAACATACTTAGACGTATGGATCGGGTGTTTAATCGGCCCGCCACCTGCAAATCGGTAAGAAAACCCGATTTTTGGCACCCTGAAAACCATACTTAGATGTATGGATCGGGCGTGTAACCGGCCCGCCACCGGCAAACCGGCAAGAAAACCCGGTTGCCGGCACCCCGAAAACCATACTTAGATGTATGGATCGGGCGTTTAACCGGCCCGCCACTGGCAAACCGGTAAGAAAACCCGGTTGCCGGCACCCCGAAAAGCATACTTAGACGTATGGATCGGGCGTGTAACCGGCCCGCCACCGGCAAACCGGTAAGAAAACTCGGTTGCCGGCACCCCGAAAAACATACTTGGACGTATGGATCGGGCGTTTAACCGGCTCGCCACTGACAAACCGGTAAGAAAACCTGGTTACCGGCACCCTGAAACCCGTGCTTGGATATATGGTTCGGATGACTAACTGGCCCGCCACCGACAAGCTAGTAAGATAACCCGGCTGCCGGCTCCGCCAAAATTCCAAACATGGCACGAACGTGGTCTTAGAGTCGCTACTCCAAATCTCTCCCACAAACTCACAAGAACACTCGAGAAGATGGTTATGGAGAAGTTTCCATTAAAGTTAAGTTATTATTCATCATTTAAAAGGGGCGGGGTACAAACAGACTACTCCTCCTCAGAAGACTCTAAGGGTTCAAACCTCTGGGGCTCAAATCTCCGGGGGTCAGTTCTCTGACGCTCCTGTCTCTGTAGGTCACGAGCCCGCTCCCGCCGCTCTATCCGGTCGAGTAGCCGGATCAACCGATCTTCTTGGCTCAACAGTTGCATAATCAGTTCGTCTCGAGCATAGAGACGGTCCTGTGACGCACGCAAATCCTTGGCATATTCCGGGTTCAGAGAAGTTCCACTGGTAGACCGTGAAGCAGAAGCAGAAGCAGGAGCAGGAGGACAGTGCCCAGTTGACCGCCCGCCAGATGACGAGCTAGACCGCTTAGAGGCAAGCCTCTCGTACTGACCCAAGTCGACTGATGTAATGGGATGGGTCTGGAGCGGAACCCTCTGCCGGCCTCTGGTTGAGATACAGAGGAAGTGGGCCAGCTCCACCACCGCCTCCCCAAAGAGCAACTGGTTGGGAGGCCGCCAGACCAGGAGAATCACGCCACGCATCTGGCGCCGAACCGCCACCGCCCAGTTCACCTGACAACCCGTTACCACCGCGAAAGTTGCACGGTAAGTCGCCACGCTAACTTCGTTCCAATGCCCCCCTTTCGGGAGGATTGTGTTGTTGAGGACAAAGGAGACGAGGTGGGCGACCAGGTTCAGGTCCCGAGCCTTAACGATCCGTTGGTCAAAATCAGCATCCACGGCAACTACCGCATTGATGTCGCCGATGCTCCAGGGAATGTTCGACAAGGGGGAGAAAATGTCCAAACCGGTAAAGCGGAGTCCCAACACCTCGAACAAAAACCGGTTGCACAAAAATCAAGAAAGCTGAAATGATTCCAGACAACTTTTAAAAGGTACGCTCAAGGCACGGTATTTGAGAAAGTTGCACGGAAACTGAAAAAGATGAATGAAAATCAAGAAAAATACATAAGCATGGGAGGCCTTCGTCCGGCTTAAAGGTAAAATCACAAAGGTACGACGTGAACATTCACTGCATCCATTGCAGCATTTTCAATCATGTCACCAGCCGGTTGCCACCTCCTGCTAGGCGGCAACCGCGTGAATAGCCGGCTCGAAGGTAAAATCACAAAGGTACGACATGACCATTCACTGCGTCCGTTGCAGCTTTTTTCAATCATGTCACCAGCCGGTTGCCGCCTCTTACTAAGCGGCAATCGCGTGAATAGCCGGCTCGAAGGTAAAATCGCAAAGGTACGACATGACCAATGTGACAGTGGCAGCTTTTGAAAAAGCAACGTATCACATCCTCAGTCGGTTGCCGCCTCCCCTGAGGCGGCAACCACGAAACTAACCGGACGAAATGTAATGTCACAAAAAGTATGATGTGACTATTCCCGACAACTTTTAGAAAAGAAACACGTGAAGCCTTCACATCACATCCCGGTGGCCGGCTCCCACAAGGTGGTTGCCGCGTAATCAGCCGTTCAAGATCTAAGACGCGGGGAGATACGGCACAGCCTCCGGGCACGGTACGCGAACACTTTCTACCTCGTTACCCGGTCACCGGCACCCATAAGGTGGCTGCCGTGCAACCAACCGGCTAGCGATATGGCATCCCCTGGTCAAGTGACCGAGGGTGTAAGCCCGATTCCATTGTCCGACCTACAATGGATAATTCACGAAAGCATGAAATCTCACATGACCTACCGTCTACACATGGAGGGTCATTCAACCCTAGGATGTCGGTTACCTTCCTCAAAAGTCATACAACCTCGTCTAGGGAGGGGCATTCTGTTGACCCCATGCTTAAAGGGGGGATGGAGCCGGCTTACCGCCAGCAAGCTGCTTCAAGGAAGTGGCACCCGGACCCCCAAAAACCCACATTTGGTAAAAAGTTGGGGAGATGGAGCCAGCTTGCCGTCGGCAAGCCGCTTCAAGGAAGCGGCACTCGGACACCCAAAAAACCCACATTTGGTAAAAAGTTGGGGGGATAGAGCCGGCTTGCCGCCGGCAAGCCGCTTCAAGGAAGTGGCACCCGGACACCCAAAAACCCACATTTGGTGAAAAGTTGGGGGGTGGAGCAGGCTTGCCGCCGGCAAGCCGCTTCAAGGAAGCGGCACCTGAATCGCAAAAACCATATTTTCGTGCAAATGTTTGATGGGACCAACCGACTTCCACCTACCACGTAGCGGCTGCCGGTTGGCTACCTAAGAAGGTAGGCCGAATCAATCTGAGATATACGCTGGGATTTAACCACATAAATCTCGCAAATCCGTCAATTACGCGGACCGCGTAATAAAACCCAAATCACGCCGACTTCCATCTTCGGGTGCCCCCAAAGAAGGAAGGCAACCCCGTATAAAAGGAGAGGCCCCCCCCACATCGAAGAAAGGAGGTAGAATTTGAAGAAGGAGGGCGAGAATTTGAACAGGAATGATTTTCGAAAGGCGGGATTTTCTAGGAAGAAGGCTGACACCCTCTGGAGAAGCAGCTATCCACCGGTTCCGAAGGAGGAGAGCAGCTCGGGGCCCCGACACCTTTTTGCCGTGCTGGAGCGAGGACTTCCGATCCCCGTCGACGACCCCCTACAGGTAAGTCCTTCCACCCTCGCCGTTTTACGTATGTTTCTACGATGCTTCGTCGAGCCCCGACCACATAACACCTTTCCTGTGCAAGGGAACGGTCGGAGGACGGACCCGGGGATCATTCCTTCGGGAACACGTCCGAAGGTACCGATGGCCGACCTCCTGGCCAGGTGAATCCGCCTGGCCCGGTCGAGCTCAGTTCACTCGTGACCCTTCTGTCGGGTCTTTTTACGTGGAAACTCAATATTTCCCAGCAGACTTTACGAGTTTTTATCTGATCTCCACTGGTCTTTCTCGGGGTCCGGAAAGATTTCCGGGATGACGCCATCGACAAGGACACCGGCGGCGGACGTTCGGGTGTACGAACACGTACAACCCGACGGTCCCCGTACATTTTTCTAGGAGACGTAAGTCTACTCTCCTAATGCCCTGCAAAAGTTTCCAGGATGACGCCACCGGCAAGGATGCCGGCGGCGGACGTTCGGGTGTACGAACACGTACAACCTGACGGTCCCTGTACATTTTTCTGGGAGACGTAAGTCTACTCTCCTGATGCCCCAGAAAAGTTTCAGGGATGACGCCACCGGCAAGGATGCCGACGGTGGCCATTCGGGTGTACGAACACGTACAACCCAACGGTGCTCGTACGTTTTTCCAGGAGACGAAAGTCTACTCTCCCGATGCCCCGGAAAAGTTTCTAGGATGACGCCACCGGCAAGGATGCCGACAATGGACATTTGGGTGTACGAACACGTACGACCCAACGGTGTCCATTTCTTTTCAAGGAGGTGTAAGCCTACCCTCTTGATACCCCGGAAAATTTTCGAGATGACGCCACCAGTAAGGACGCCGGCGGTGGCCGTTCGGGTGTACGAAACATACAACCCGACGGCTTCCGTTTCCCCGAAAAATATAAGTCCTCCGTTAAATCCCATGTTTTTACAGACGTCAAGAGGAAAAGGGGTGGGGAAACAGCCGGCAAGTCGTTGGCTGGCCAGTTCAAGGAACCGGCCCCCGTTTCCCCAAAATCCCCATGGGTGCGCATGGAGGGGGGAAACAACCGGCAAGCCGCCGGCCCCCGTTTCCCCAAGAATCCCCATGGGTGCGCATGGAAGGGGGAAACAGCCAGCAAGCCGCCGGCTGCCCGGTTCAAGGAACCGGCCCCCGTTTCCCCAAAATCCCCATGGGTGCGCATGGAAGGGGGAAACAGCCGGCAAGCCGCCGGCTGCCCGGTTCAAGGAACCGGCCCCCGTTTCCCCAAAACCCCCATGGGTGCGCATGGAAGGGGGAAACAGCCGGCAAGCCGGTTCAAGGAACCGGCCCCCATTTCCCCAAAATCCCCATGAGTGCGCATGGAAGGGGGGAAATAGTCGGCAAGCCGCCGGCTGGCCGGTTTAAGGAACCGGCCCCCATTTCCCCAAAATCCCCATGGGTATGCATGAAGGAGGGAAATAGCCGGCAAGCCGCTGGCTGGCCGGTTCAAGGAACCAGCCCCCGTTTCCCCAAAATCCCCGTGGGTGCGCATGGAAGGGGGGAAATAGCCGGCAAGACGCCAGCTGGCCGGTTCAAGGAATCGGCCCTCGTTACCTCAAAATCCCCATGGGCACGCATGGAAGGGGGAAACAGCCGGCAAGCCGCTGGCTGGCCGGTTCAAGGAACCGGCTCCCGTTTCCCCAAAATCCCCATGGGTGCGCATGGAAGGGGAAACAGCCGGCAAGCCGCTGGCTGGCCGGTTCAAGGAACCGCCCCCGTTTCCCCGAAATCCCCGTGGGTGCGCATGGAAGGGAGGAAACAGCCGGCAAGCCGCCGGCTGGCCGGTTCAAGGAACCGGCCCCCATTTCCCCAAAATCCCTGTGGGTGTGCATGGAAGGGGGGAAGCAGCCGGCAAGCTGCCGGCTGGCCGATTCAAGGAACCGGCCCCCGTTTCCCCAAAACCCCCCATGGCTGCGCATGAAAAAGGGAAACAGCCGGCAAGCCGCCGGCTGGCCGGTTCAAGGAACCGGCCCCCCCGTTTCCCCAAAACCCCCATGGCTGCGCAAATGGGTTGGGAAAGCTGTCGACCAGCCGCTGGTCAACCGGTACAAGTAGTCGGCGCTCGGCTCCCCGAAAACCCATCTTTTTCTTCCCTATCCACCACCATATCCAATATGGATCCCCGTTTTGTTCAATTCCCATTTGTTTACTTGATTCTCATTTATTTTCATCGGAAGGGATACGGTTATCGCTCTAAACGCCCTGGAAAATTTTCCAAGGTGAGGCCGTATGTGGCCGGATTAACTATCATGTTTTCCGTTTTAGAGCTGGAGAGAGGCCAGGAATGCCCAGGCTGTCTGGGGGTGCCTAACACCTTCCCCAATAGTACCCTGAGCCCCATATCCAGTTCTCTCATGTTACACGATTTTACATGATTCCCGTGATTTTATCGTTTCGATGGTGGAAGGACACTTTCCCATCCGGTTTTCCTTATTTTCTACCCAAAAATAAGGTGGCGACTCCGTTGAACGAGCCATCAACTACACGTGGTGATGCGCTCACACAAACACCTTTCAATTCTCTGTACCTCGGTCCATCTGCCAGTGGGGCTGGCGGAAACCCATGGGCTTCCGGGTGATAGCCGAATGAAAGAGAGGGTACAAGAATCTTGCTACAAATATAGAATTGGTACTCCCAAACCGTAACAGAGACAAGCACGTTTTGCTTGATTCAGGTGCAATTTTGACATTTAAGGGTACTGATAGAAGGGTTATGCAAAAATTATTTTGTTGTGAGGAAACAGATATTTAGACTGATTGGTAGTATTTGTTGGTTTACCATTTTGACAAACATCAATGGCAACCCATCAGAGAAGTGTATTTTGGAGGAAGACTAACAAATAATAGGAATCATGTGATTATTGATGGAATCATTTACTTTATAACAAGCTATACACCTCAATATATTAATGAACTTACAATTATTGCTATCAATATTGAAGATGAATTAGTAAAACTCCTACCTGTCACATACCCTATGGGAGCATTGGCAATTTCATTCTATGATTCAGTTGAGTTGTCTATATTTGGGGGAACTAATGGAGAACCTAAATCTCTGAGTTTAATTCGATGGTGGGATGTTGACATGAAATTTGAAATCTAGAGGGTACAGGATATTGCAAAATGGGAATGGAATCAAGTCTATATTGAATTGCAACTACAGGATCTAGCAGAACCTAACATGCCATATGAAGGAAAAATCAAAGCTTTCTGTTTCATCAATGGAGATACACTTATTTATTGCACATAGGATAGCCTTTATTATTACAAGATCCAGCTATTTGATGGAAGCTGCAATGCTGAACTTATTCATCAATTAACCTTGTCTGCTTCTATAGTGTAGTTACATGAATTAATTCCTTACGCAAATACTCTGCAACACTATGTGTAGTATTTTTAGTCTACCCATGTGTTAGTTCGAGGGTAAACTTGTCTACCCACGAACCTAGTTGTGGGTTGTTTCAAAAACTCCCGTGTTGAACACTTGCAATGTTTGTTGTTTCTTTTGGAACATCTATGTTGTAATGTGCTCAAATCTAAATGAACATCTTTAATGGATGAACCTTCCTGCATAACACTTCCTAAATGTGCTAATGACAGATTTGAATTGAATTCCAATTACATCAACCAGTTACCAAAATTTCATGAATTTGAAAAGGAAGATGCTTATTGGCTTTTAAAAGAATTTAATGAAATTTGTAATATGATGAAAGTACCAAACATGTCTATTGATGTAATTAAATTACGATATAAGCTTTTTGTCTTAAAAGATAGTGCAAAAAGATGGTTATACAGTTTACAACTGAATTCTATTATCACTTGGAATCAATTTTGTTTTGAATTTCTAGGAAAATACTATCCAATGCATGTCACAATTAAAAGGAAAAATGAAATTTTGAATTGTAGAAAGAAACCAGGAGAACCTTTCAGGAAATATTTTACAAGGTTTTTTGACCTCCTAGCTCAATGCCCACATCATGGAGTAGAGAGAGTGACCCAAATCCGAACTATCTATGAAGGAATTGATTATCACACAAAGACACTCTTAGAATCTTCGAGTCAAAATGGATTTCTAAACAAAGGAATAGATAATGCTTGGAAATTTTTAGAAGATCTAGCCAAAAGAATTGCCCAATGGGAGAGTGCTATTGAAGTAAGTTAGGAACAAATTCCTACCCCTAGGGGGTCCATATTGTTGAACCACATGTTGCTTTAAAAGCTAAGATAGCTAGCTTGATACATAAAATTGATGAATTACAACTTAAACAAAAGATTGAGCTTACCATGCCTAAATGTACAAGTTGCTTTGCCATAAGTCATGTTGTAGAGGATTGTCCTATTTTAAATGACTCTGAAGATGTTAATGCTCTATTTTATAATCAACGTAACAACTCTAATTTCAATCCTACTTATAATCCTAGGTGGAGGAACCATTCTAATTTTTCATGGAAAAACCTAGGCCAACAACCACCTTAATCTGTAGGACAACCTTTTATTGAATAAAATGCAATGAACAATAGTTCTTTAAATTTAAATCACAATCAACTTGTTCATGATCAAAACTTTGAGAAAAAATTAGCAAGCTTAATGCAAAAAGTAGAAACAGGATTAAAATCTAATCCTCAAATTGTTGCACATGATCAAGCTATTAAAAGAATTGAGATACAATTGAACCAAATATCTAATTCACTTAATCTCATAAACAAAGGTGCTCTTCCAAGTCAATCTATTTAGAATCCCCATTTACGTGATGGGCACATAGCTCACAGAGGGGATGAGCAACACCACATAGCTTAAGCCAATGAGGCTGCAGTTTGGTGGTGTCTATTTATAAACCACCTGGTTTTCTTATGAGCCATTAAAATTCCACAACCTTAGATATATAGGAGCACTATTTTTATTTCTTTTATATTGTTTCTATGAAGAGAAAAATATATTACCTCCTTATCATCATATTTTATTGATGCATAGCACTTGTATTTCATTTCTGCAACATTACTTATGCATTTCATATGTTTTATCCTATTAAGTTCAATGCATTACTTAGCATGCATCACATTTTCATGTTTGATAGTGGGGATGTTTATTCTATTTCGTATTTGTCATGAATTTTCTTATTTATATTGAAATTTTCTCATTTACATTGAGGGCAATGCAAAGTTTAAGTATGGGGGGGGGGGGGGGAGGTTTTTGTTTAAGT